>VDFB02077259.1:117168-214164 GCA_007258455.2 Sequoia sempervirens
TCTTGAGAAAAACAATGATTTAATATCTTATGAGTATTAAATTAGATTATGAGTATAATTTAAAGAATTATAGTCATGATTTTGTAATTGTCATGTAATAGACATAAATATCATTCCTTTGGTTGGTAAAACTACATATTTAGAGTAATATTATGAAGGTTAAATTTAAATGGTTTATCTAGCACTCAAATAATCATTCTAGACTAATATTTGATTTAAAATTTCTTTTACAATGATTATTGATTATAATTAATAAAAAATACTTGATATTCCCACCAAGTTATTAAGGGTGCAAATCAACTATTGACATGGACTAAACTATTGCAAACAAGGTAAATATATATAGTAGGAGTATCAACTAATGGTGAGGCACTTTAAGTCTAATCAAACATACAATATACCAAATAATATTAATGAAATAGTGGAGAAAATAAATAAATATTCAAACCTCATGAACACTAGAATTATAATATGGAGAAACCCTTTCCAAAAATCCCACTACTAAAGAGATATGAAACTTTTATTAATATTCATAACAAGATTATAACAATCCAATCCACTCAATCTTCTTTAGTCTAATGTTTTGGCTATTTCTACATAACACTATTTAAAACTTATGTCATACATTAAATTATATATAGAGCAAGGGAAACAAGAAATGATCAATTAATTTATGTAATGAGTGGAAAAAAATCATGGTCCACAAGAAAAGAACCCATGCCCCACTATGCATTGGAACATGTACACAAAATATAAACGAACTAATGATATAGGACCTTTAATCCCATAACCTTGATAGTAACCACTCCTAATACTAGTGCTTTATGATGAAGATGTCAACTACAATAAGTCTCATCTATAATGAAAAGATGCTCCACTCTTCCCAATGTAACTCCTAGTACAATAATCATCACGATCTCCTTATTTAATTTTATTATAATAATATCTTGAGCCCATTGCTTACCTTTTCATTTTTTCTCACATATCACACTATAAAATTTTGGAGCTCATTTTCACTTTGCGAGAGTCTCTCGAGGGTTTTAATGGTGTCCAGATTGATATTTTTTAGCTTAATGCATCAAGCTCATTAATATTTTTAATTTTAAGAAAATATTAAAATCAAAGCTCTAGACTGTAATTTATGCCCTTTAGAAAGAATTTAGAAAAAAGCAACATTAAAGATAATATTTTAAGTGAATGGAACACTAATCCCAGCTTACACCAACCAAGTACAAATGGGTATTTAGCTTCATGGAGATTCATTCATGGTTGGTGATGGTGCATGAGTAGGCTAATAGAGGAAGAAAGACCATATGTTCATTAAGAAGAAATTGGGAGAAAAAATAAGCTAAGTTTAAATTTGTAATGATACGAGGATCTTGATTGAATTATATATATATAGTTCATATGAGAACCAAGGATAACATACTAGAGTAAATAAGCTTCGATAATAAAGGAATCTTGTAAGTATGGGGAAGAAAAAAATATCAAACTAAATGCACTACCAAAAGATAGATCAATTGGGATTTTTTTATAGGAAAGTGTGATATTTAATTGAAATCCTAATGTATTAATGTTGTATCTTCAACAATCTTGGAATGAGTACTTGGATGCCTATGTTGTCAAAAGATATTATTATTTTACTATTAATTCTCCTCATGTTGAAATTTCAATGAACTAGTTAGGATGCAAATCTCCACCACTAAGCTACCCACCCACTTTATGACAAGTCAATTTACGATTTAGGTATGCTAATTTTTTTGACACTTTCTTCACATTGTGAGATATTACCAAATAATTATAATGGTCATTTGGTTTTGTGTGGATCATGAACCATGTAAGGGTGTGTTTATTGATCTTCCTCACCAATAAAATGTATGCATTGAATAATTTTTGTTTTATCATCATTTTATCAACAAGCATATGCATATTTTAAGGTTTATTTAAAATTGACTAATGATATGTTGATTGAAACTATAGGATACATTATTTTACCTTAATTTTTTGGTCTAAAAGATGAGGGAAGTTCTTATTTAATGTAATATTCTTTCTTCTTTAGATGTATCTCATATTTTATTTGGGTATCCATGGATAAAGAAATATCAAGCAACATCATCTATGTTATGCCATCAAGGTATCAAATATGTTTGAACACTAGTAAAGAGGTTACAATTGCAAGAGATCCGTATATGCCTTTATTTTAGATTAAGTCATTTAACCTTAAATAATTTTAAGAACATACATAAGGATCCTCTATATAAGTCTGGGATTCTTTGCCTAATTTGTAAAAATTTCAAAAGGAATAACAGTGGTGGGAAAATCAAGACAAGATGCAGCAATTTAGAATTCCTAAAGGGTTTACAATTATTAGAGCCAAAGTAGGTTATATGTAGGTTTTATATTATAAAATGATTCAAGTATCTATAAGGCCAAAAGAACCATAAGCATTGCAAACTTTAGTTTAGAAGCATAAGGGATTGGATATTTTCATTCCTAAACATGGTTTTCATAAAAAAAATTACTCATGTAGCAAACACACTATAGAATTCACAAAGAAGGTTAGGGTTTTTAGCTTCATTTGTTATATGGAGATATTTTATTGTAATGCACGTAATCAATGATATGATTCTTGATTTTTTATAAGATTTAATATTATAACACCTTAACAAATCAAGCTATGACTTTCATGGTTCACTCCTACATGTATGAAATTTGCATTTTCATCTACAAGTTTAACCCTAAATTTGTAGTTTTAATATTATTTTGTGACCTTGACCCCTACACTTCTAGTCTTTAGGAATTTATTTATCTCCATTTTTTAGACTATGTTGAGAGCCATTATAATGTTTTTTTGCACTAACTTTTGGAGGAAACTCATTTTTCCTTACTCAAACCCTTGGATTATACAAAACGGGGAAGCAAAATACTATATTGAAAATGCTTTAAAAACTTTCAAACAAGTGCAATTTGAATTCAACAAATTTTAAAAAATTTGCATATAGGGTTTCGAAATGAAACAAATACATGCATTTTGAACTCTAAAAAAATGGAATTTTAAATACCTCATGCTCAATAGTGGTCGATATGCAAATTGGAATGATGAAGTTTGAAGAGAGGACCAAAAATTTTCTTTCGCCGGTGAGATAAATTTTCTTGGGTCGCCATTAAGATTATGTTCACCGCGCGCAGGGAGACAGTGACTGACTGGTAAAGTTCACAGTAAAAATGTGAAAGTGAAAGCATTTTTTTTGTTTTTGTCATATTCAAGGGGTTCCGCCAAACCCACTTAAATATTGTTTTTTATTAGGATCAGTGACTAGTTCAGCCGAGCCATGGGTTCGGCCGAACCCTATGGTTCGACCGAACCAATTAAATGGTTCGGTCAAGCCATAGGGTTCGGACGAACCCATTTGATATGAAGAATGGGAAAAATTCAAAATTTCCTTCCTCTTCAAAAGTGTAAACCACTTATGTGGCTTCACCCATTGGTACATTAATCTACCGAGGGGATCCATTACCTCATGGAACCTGATGAAGAATGCCTTCCTACAGAAATACAAGATCCCCATCAGCCCTTCGGAGCTTTACCGACAATTCATGTCTGTCAGGAGGGAAGTTAACGAACCTATCAGCTCCTTCAATGACCGCTTCCATCAGGCCTACACTAGGCTTCAGGATCCGTACCTCCATAATGATGCAACGGCTCTCCCTGTCTATTACGCGGCGCTGGACAACCTCATGTCAACCTTGGTGAAAAGGATGCGCCCACCGCTCACTACCCTGGTAACCACCTATGCAGAGGTCGTTGTCGCCAGTGCAGACTTGGGACAAAATGTTTTCGGCCCGCTACCTTTTTTGGGACCGGTAGCGCACCCAATGCATATTCAGGGGCTTAATCAGGCATTTTCTCACCAAACCCCTCTTATGAACCAAGTACCTCAACTACCTATGGTACCACATCCAAGGCAGCCATTGAATTATGCGCCTCCCGCGCCCTCCTATTTGCAGCCCCAGCCATAGTATAACTATTCCCAGGTTGCTCCACAACAGCCAGCGTATCCCCAGTAGCCCCAAGCACCATTTTACCTATCAAGACCAGAATTTCCTCTAGCCTATCAGAATCAACCAGCAGCCCCACCCGCTTTTCTCCAAAATCTAGCAACATCACCTGGAGGCGCAACTAAGAAAGACAAGTTAGAGGAGCTGACTGAGATGATAAAGAAAATGTCTATGAAAATGACGCACGTAAAGAACCAGAATAACCAGTTGCAGGCCACCCAGCGTAATTTCCAAGCCAACCTTAACCGGGATAACCGAGATAATAGGGACAACAAGGATAATCAAGAAGTAGGCACTTCCTCCGGGCATAACTATGATAGGGGGAAAAATGCCAATTAGAATGCAGAAAGGAGACCCTCTCAGAGGTAGAATCGCACATGGAACACTAGGCCCAACAATGGTGGTGTCCCTATGCCTTTCAATCAACCGGCAAGCAATGACAAAATGTCCAGCAGTGTATACCTGGCCGAAACTGCCTTATCCAGGTGGTGTCAACTTCACAAAACCAGCAGACATTCCAAGTTGGATTGTCCCGAGTTCCAGACAGCTGTTGAAATCTTTCAGGTGGAGGTACAAAATGCGGTCGACAATGCTAGCTGTAGGGACATTGTACCATCCGAGCCCTATGATTCCTCCTATCTCGTGGTTAATCAAGTGCCATTCCCTTGAGGTGATCGCAACGAGCCTGAAGTCAAACCTGCTCCTGTTGAGGGTGAGGAAGCACAAGAGGTAAGTAATGCACAAACTTTAGCTTAGCTCTTTGATTAAGTAGATAATGGTCTGGTAGATGAAGAAGAACCATTTGTAAATGAGGTCCACATGTTCCATCAATGATCGACTCCCAATTTCTTTAGGAATAGACAGGCAGGTGGACCCTTTACAACTTCTACCCCACCAAATAATTTCACCACTCTACCTGATCCAAATGCTAGTAATAACCCTGGACATCCTCACATACCCACCCAATACCTCAATAAGAACGGATCTCAAAACCAGTCACAAAATCAACCTCAAGGCCAATCCCAAAATCCGTTTGGACGAACGAAGGTCTAACCTCCTAGTTCTACTATAGGCCAAGCTTTTAGTTTAGAAATTGAACAAATGGGTGAATATGTGGCAGAAGAGTTCAAGAAGGTAAAAATTAGCTTATCAGCCTTTGAAATGCTCAAAGTCCCTACTATGAGGCATGCCTTCTTTAGGGTTCTTAATGGGACACCATCTTCTAATACAACACAAGAAACCCCAGCTAAGAGGGTTACCTTCGAAGAACCTAGAAAAGAATTGGAGATACAGGATAACACCGGGAAAAGGAAGGATGTTCCTATGAATCAGTTGACAGGTAGACAAATTGAAAAGGAGCCAGAAAGAGCTAATATGCCACTTTCCAAGGACCAGCTATTTAAGCAAATCAAGGATATGGGCAGTGATAGGAACAAAGGTTAGATAGCTCATATGGACAAGCCTATGGGCATCTTCCAAGGGAGACCGAAAACTCCCCCTTTCCTAACCACCATTAGGATCTTTGGGAAAAACTTGCATAACTACCTGCTTGATTCAGGAGTATCTGCCAATGTCATGCCCTTGGAAGTATGCAAGGCTCTTGGCATCACTCCCACATCTTCAAAGAGAAAGGTGACCCAGCTAGACAAAACGAAGATCAACATCGTGGGTGAAATAAACCATATCTCGATGCAGATTGCTACAGACCCACAGATACAATAGGTCATTGATATTCAAGTGGCTGATATTCCTGATGCATATGGAATTATTTTGGGAAGGGAATTCACCAAGGCACTGAATGGATACACCGCCACAGACCTTTCTCACATGTGGTTACCGTGGAAGGGGTTGCCAAATCATATGTGTATTGACAGCGAACCCCGTATGAAGTACATGATTATGAAATACAATAATCTCAGTGAGGTGTTGTTCGTCGAGACTGATTTAGGGAATTAGCGCCCTTTCACCTACCAAAATGAGCTCGGGCTTCAGGAAAAATATGCAGATGAAGTGTTACTAGTGTTGTGTAGTCCCTCGGCCGATTCTATACGAATGCCCCCAGACATAGAAATGTTGAGGGAAGCCAATGATGAGCCAGATAAGGACGATGACTGGGGGCTACTCAGTGGCTTCCAGGAATTCATGGAGAAATGCGCAAGGGATCAGCTCAGCCTAAGGGCCCGAATGAGTTTAGAGGATCTCTCATTGCCAAACTAGTGCAGAGTTCACAATTCTGCACATTCTGAATTTGATTGTTGCTTGTGCCAAGTAGCAGTTGCAGATGTTAGAAAAATAGTTGCTCCTCAGATGAAAATGCTAAAGGAGGCACCAGTAGAACCACTTGTTGATCAATACATTGAACCGGAGAATTCTCCTAAGATCACAGGGCCAGCCGGCCAGCCGAAAGGGAACATAAGCTCATTCAAACCTAAAGAAAAGGAATCCTCCGCATGTTGGACACTACGGTTTGATGGATCAAAGTCCAGGAAAGGAGCTGGAGCTGGACTCGAACTCATCAGTCCAATAGGTAAGACATTTCTAGCTGCCCACCGATTGCAGTTCTATTGTACTAACAACGTAGTGGAATATGAGTCCTTAGTCCTTGGCCTTCTCATGGACCTGAAGAAAAATGTAAAAGTGCTGCAAGTTTTCAGAGATTCTGAGCTCATAGTTAAATAGGCCAGGAAGTTGTATTCATGCCATGACCAAAGACTCAAATTATAGGCATAGGTTCTGGGATCTCTTAGAGGGTTTAGATGCATTCAATATACAATTGATCCCTCGTACTCAAAATCATACTGCTAACGCCTTGGCTCAAATCGCCAGCACTTTACAACCCCTCTCTCTGTCTAGGCTCAAGAAATTCACTATTGAGCTAACGTCCATGCCATTAGTCCCAGATAATGTTACCCACTTGCAAGTTTTCAATGATGACAAGCATATCCTTCAATTCATCACAAGTTCTGATGTCTTCGCAGCCTAGATAATTGATGAAGCTGATCCACAAGAAGCCAAACTAGACATAGAGGGGGTTATTAACCTCAAAACCAACACAATCCCTAGGGATATGGTTCAGCTGAAATGCATATTCGACTTGAATCAAATCAGAGATCAAAATCAGTAAACAAAAAAGGATGCCATAAGCAACCAGTGCAATGCTCACAACCTTGGAACAGCTGAGGAGATCAAGAATATTTTTATCGGCAAGGTGTACACGCCAGAGGAAAAGAAGGGGATCACGGATGCATTGCGAAGGTACCATGATGTGGTGGTATGGAGCTATGAAGATTTGAAAATTTATGAAATTTTTGTCATTACACACACCATCCCTCTTAAGACAGAAGTGAGGCCCTTCCGCTAGTGGCAGCGCCCTATCAACGCCTTGCTGGAACCTGTCGTTTACAAAGAGGTGCAAAAATTGCTCTTAGCAAGAATCATTTTTCCAATCAGGCACTCCACATGGGTGGCCAACTTGGTTCCAGTCAGAAAAAATAATGGAGAGATTAGATTGTGTGTGGATTTTTGCAATCTGAACCGTGCCTCGGAGAAAGACAACTATCCAGTACCTTCATTAGATGAGGTGATGCAGATCGTAAATGGCTCCTAGATGATGTCTTTCCTCAATGGGTATTCCGAGTACAACCAGGTAATGGTACAGTATGAGGATCGTCACAAGATGACGTTCACCACCAAATGGGGAACATTCGCATATAGGAGAATGCCTTTTGGTCTCTTCAACGCCGGCACCACCTTCCAGCTTGCCATGGATATCGCCTTCAAGGACCTAATTGGCAAGTGCATAATTATCTACATGGATAATTTGACCGTATTCTCTAAAAGGCGGGGCGATCACATCTTCGATTTATGCAAGTTATTTTAGAGGTGCAGGGAGTTTGGGGTTTCCCTCAACCCCAAGAAGTGCATTTTTAGAGTGACTGAAGGTAGATTGCTCAGGCATATCATCTCATAACAGGGAATCTCCATAGACCCCAAACGTATCAAGTCCTTATTCAAAATCCCGCCCCCAGGCAGCAAAAAAGAATTAAAATCTTTCTTTGGAAAGATGAACTTCATCCGAAAATTCATCATAGGTTTCGCGGAGATTGTTAAACCTCTCAATGCCATGCTCAAGCAAGACACCAAAGTTGAATGGACACCTGATGCCAAACAATCCTTTGAAGAAATCAAACGGGCCATCGCTGAAGCACCTGTGTTAGTTAGCCTCGATTATCTAAAGCCTTTCTACATCTACTCATTTGCTTTAGAGCATTCCTATGCTAGGATGTTGACCCAAAAGGACGATGAAGGAAATGAGCATCCGATCACCTTTATGAGTGCTCCCCTCAAGGATGTTGAATTGTAATATCACAACATTAAAAAAAGGCATATGCTCTCGTCAGAGGGGTGAAGAAATTTAGACACTATATCCTACGCAATAAGGTGTTTGCCCTTGTTCCTGACCCAGCAGTAAAAACACTGCTCATGCAGAATGAATTGGGCGAACGAAGGGATAAATGGGTCACCCTGATCCAAGAGTATGATATGGAGATCCAACTGATGAAACTGGTGAGATGACAGGCACTCACTAGCATAATTGCTGAAACAGTAGCAAAAGCTAGACCTGAACTCATGGTGCAGCAGTACCAGCTTGAGGATGTCTCCCCCAGAGAGTGGTACCAGAATGTCGTCTACTATCTTCTGAACCATAAATGTCCACCACACCTGTAAGGAGTCTAAAAGCGGGCCCTAAGATTGAAAAGCAATGGCTACATGCTGCAAGGTTCCATTCTCTACAAGAAGAATCATGAAGGCATTTACTTGAGATGCCTTGGCAAGGAAGAAGCAGATCGGGTCTTGAAAGAATTTCACAACAAATTTGGCACAGGCCATGGTTCTGGTTCTTCCACAGCACATAAAATATTAAGAGTAGGGTATTATTGGCCCACTATCTTCAAGGATTCCCATTGCCATGTTTGTTCATGTCACACATGCCAGACCACTGCCACTAGAGAAAAGAACATTGTTGTTCCACTGCAGCTTGTGCTAGAGGTAAGGTTGTTTGCACAATGGGGTCTCAACTTCATCAGTCTGGTAAGCCCTCCATCATCTGTGGGACAAAGGTACATTCTTACCGCTACTAATTACTATATTAGATGGATGGAAGCAATAGTATGTAAGCAATGCACAACTGAAGTAGTTACTAATTTCCTAGAAAGTTTCATTTTAAATCACTTTAGTTGTCTGTATGCTTTGGTATGTGATAATGAACCTGCATTTGCTTCATTAAAATTTGCTAGTTGGGCATTTGACTATGGGATTTCCCTTAAATTCTCATCCAATTACTACCCCTAGGGCAATGGCCTTGCTGAATCTACAAATAAAAACCTGATTACTATGATTAAGAAGCTGCTAGATAGGAATCCCGAGGATTGGCATACCTAGCTCCGTTTTGCCCTTTGGGCTGATCGCACTCGCCATAAGGCTGCCCTTGGCGATTCCCTGTTCCACCTTGTCTATGGCTTAGAACCTATATTCCCCATCCATATGAAGATTCCTACTCTTCAGTTCATCACCGATTTTTATGAGGGAGGAGATCGTAGGGAAGCTCGGTTAGTTGAGCTCTTGCATTTAGAGGAAGTCTGAAACCGTGCAATAGAAAATTTCACCAAACATTAGGGCGTAGTTAAGAGATGGTTCAATCGGCAAGCCAAGATCAAGGCCTTTAGGATTGCAGATTTGGTCCTGTATTGGGACAAGGGCCATGAAAAGAAAGGGGGATGCAACAAATTCGACAAGCTCTGGCTTGGCCCCTTTCAAATAGCTAAGATTTTGGGAGATAATGCTTTTCGCCTAAAGACCTTAACTGGTGAGAACGTCTCGTTGCCAGTCAATGGGTAGCACCTGAAGCATTACTTCCAGGCTTGAGCTCTTTCGAGCTCTTCATTGTAAATACTTCTACATAGGTTAGGGTAGTTTGCTTTCTAGCTTGCTTGCGTTTTGTTTGCGTCACTCTTTTTTTCTCCCTCCTAGTAGGTTTTTTTCAAAAGTTGTTTCCCGCTCCTTTTCGGTGGCCGTGCTTGCTTGACAAGCGGTTCACTTTGCTGTCCGTTCTTTGTGTTCTTTGGCTAAACATTCACTCTAGATTATTGGTCTTTGAAAGCTGTCCATGAATGATTTCCTTGTTTGAATTCTGCTCAGAACTTGACCCTTGGCTAAATCTTCTTACACCCATCTCGGATCTCGCACCAAGCACATAATAATAATTTCTGAAGGACTATACTATGGTTGTTATGGCACCCTAGTGAGTGAAAAATCTCAAGTCTACTCCAGTGACCACTGCAGTCTCAAACCCACTGTAGGCTTCAATGCTTACTCAGTCAAACTAAGTGATAAAAGTGAAGTGAAATATCAGAGCAAAATAAAAAAGGAATTCTGAAAAAATGAAATAAAAGACCATATGGGTGTTCGAATAACTCTACCAGGGCTATGGATGCCCGACCAGCAGTAGAGCAATAACCATGAGATTGTAGCGACAACTCCATCGGGGCTATGGACGCCTGACTGGTAGCAGAGCAATGTCCAAGTTACTTTTGGTGTTAGACGATTTATGTAGCTCGCTCGGTTGACTTGGTAACCCTAGTTACTATCCCTAGGAAAGGAATGAACTCACCACACACACTTCTGAGATGTCTTGTAAGTTGACCCAATTAAGGATCTTGTTCTCCCAGATTCATCTTTGGAAGCCACTCCTAGTCTGCGAAACCAGAGATTTTGTATCCTGAATGAATATTTATCCCTAGAACACTTGGGAGCATTCTTCAGCAGAGTTGCCATTTCTTGTACCCTTAGCACACATGCCCCGTTCAGAACGGGGACCCTCTTTTCTTTTGCCTTGTCAGGTTATTTTTTTGTCGCTGCCTCATTCTGCGTGCCTCCCTTTTTGATGTCTCAGGTGGTCAATGTCGCTTCAAAGTCCCATCATAAATCGACCATGCCCTCCCCTTTTGGTTTTGCTGTGTTCCAGCACCTCGTGGGGTCCCTTTGGCTATTTGGCCCTAAAAACAGCCCCGGGCACTTCCGGGCCCGGGAGTCCAGGATTCCCTCTTCGGGTTTCCCCCCTAGAAATGTCGTTCCTTGCGGCATTCGCCGAGCATCCTTCTAGACCTCGGGGTCTGACCCGCCGCCCTCCGTCTAAGCTTGTTGAAAAATTTTCTAGTGGCATTCCACCATCCGGACCTCGAACCCCGGAGTTCCTCCTCCAAGGTTCCGTTTGAGTTTTGCCATCTGTGATGGCTTACTTCCTACGGTGCTCCGCTCCCCAGGTCCCGCCGGCCCTTTTCACCGTCCGAAGTTGGTATCATCCCCTATCTACTGTGGGGTCTTCCAGGCTCGGCCATCTAGAATTCCATCTCCAGAATTTCATGATAGTTCCGTCGTCGGTGACGACAGATCCTTGACGGATCTCCGCCCTTCGGGCCCTGGCCCACTTCCCACCGCTGTAGTTCAAATGAATGAAACTTCAATGGCCGTCGTTTTGTGCCCTCCCGGCCATTGGGCCTTGGCTTTCCCACCACCATCGCTGACTTTGAATTCACCAACTATTTTTTATGGTCGTACCTACAATAAATGAGGACATTCATGGCATTTTGGGGTATAAAATGCCCAATCCAGCCAGTCATTTTCATCAAACAAGATTGGAGAAAATTGAACAAGCTATCATCTAGAGCCCACCATCTTTGGCATCATCGTGATCATCACCCTCGACATCATTCCAACAAACGTTGGTGGATCTCACATCTCCCTGCTTGGTGTATTTGAGGTAGGCCATCCGTCTGCCATTCCCAAGTTTTGTTTCATCATTTCGAGATACCTAAATGAATGAACAAATCATTAGGAAGACATAAGTGATAGAGCATAAAATCATGCACCAAACCCATATGTTAGAAAACTGAGAAAACCTTTAGGATGCTCTCCTCATCGATCCGGAGTTTCTCCCGGCTGTGGCTGTTCTTTGCGCAGGGAAAACATCTGCCCCGGGCCCAAAACCCACCTTCACCGTTTGGTTTCAAAACTTCGATCACCTGCCGACGGTGACGTCGATCTTCAGGCTTGTCCCATCAGACTTTTCCATCTGGATTTTCGCTTGCGTGCCGCCTTTTTACTCACTACAAAATCCTCCCCGCCTCCCGGCTGCCGGACCCCGACCATCCCCTCGTCGAAGAACTTCAAACTCAATGTGCATCCTACGGCCCTCTCGAGCCCCAGAGTTCCTCCTCCGAGGTTCCGCCTATGCTTTGCCGTCCACGACGGCGAACATCCTACGGTGTCCCGCCCCCCGGGCTCCACCTTCGCTTTCGCTATTGACCTCTATCGATTAAAATTTTTTACGTCGTTGGTGCCTTCAGACCCTGGGTGTAGGGCCTCTGAGCCTCATTTTCTGCTGCCCATGTGGGAATCTCATCGATGCCTTCCACGCTCTGGACCTCGCCTTCCGCCCCACTGTTTGCTAGTCTTTTCACATCCACGCCCTTGGGACTTCTTGGGCCCCGGTGTCCAGACTTTCATTCTCGGAAGTCCGCCACTCTCTCGCCATCAGGTCCCGAAGCTCCATCTGCCATGGGATCTCGCCAAAACATTGAACAGCCGTCTACTCGCCAGGCCCCGCATCCCAAGATTCACGTCCTCGCTAGCCATTCCAAATGAAAGCCGTCGTCCGACATCCCGGCTGCCAGGTTCCGCCCTACTAATTGCCGTCGTTGAACTCAAACGTAAAACCTACCGTGGGGCTCTTGCTCCCGGACTTCCCCTGTCCGACTTTCATCCAATGTTGGCCATCTCAAATGACGAAGTTCGTCTGTCTTTCCTGTGTCGCTGGCCCGAGCCCTCAAAAATGAATTAACACATGTTGGCCATCCTTTGGCCCTCTGGGCCCCAGACCCTGGACTTCCATCGTTAGATTTCTGTTAGCTGTCTACCCCTCCAAAGTTCTATCTCCCGACAGCTTACCAATTTGAGACCTCTGAGCTCTCCTAAATCGATCTAAACGATCCCAAATCTGGAATCTAACTTCGACCCACGTGCCGAATTCTGCTCCTTTTCATCATGAGCTTCTTAACATATTAAAATTTGACCAAAGAAAGTCTCTAGAAGCTTTCTATTACATTTTCCCTCCCAGATAGCATTCCTACCAGGGAAGTCCCACCCTCTAGGCCCAGATTGTCCAAATGCCCTTAATGAAAGATCAATAACATCTAAAGATGAAAGTTCATGATATGCTTGATTGATTAGTTCAAATGGATATTATTTTCAAGATATGGACTAACATGAATGCTTTTATAATCCATTGCGCTAACTTTGTTCTTGTCTGCAGAATATATGGAATCAGGTGTAGGAACTTCAGGGGCATCCACCGAAGGGGACAAAGGAAAGAAGTCAGGAAAGACCCCTCGAGGGAAAGAAGAAAAACACCAGATGAAGTACCAATTCCAGGGCGAGCATCTCCACTCAAAGGTCACAACAGATTGGAAAGAAATCACCAACACTAACATTGGCCAGGTAGATATAGATGAATTCACACAAAGAGTCAGAGTCAAAGTGACAACAAAGAATGCCAGACTAATAAGGCAGAGTGGAATAGCTAAGGCTGCTGGTTTCCCTCGATCTCCCGTGGTGCCCGAATTAGTCCTGGCTTGCCGAGAAGCCTACCAGACAGATACCAAAACAATTGTCGATAAGGAGGGGAACATCCTCACAGACATGTCACCAGAAGGGATCACCAAGACCTTCCACATTCCAACATTCCAACAGATGGAGGTTCCCACAATAGAAGAATGTTAGGCGGCGTGGGATGATAACCCAATAGGATGCAAGAAATCTATAAATTTGCATTGGCTCAAGGAAAAATGGGCCAGCGCTGTGAAAGTTCCTTAGGAGCTTTTCCGTAGCAATTTCTATGAGGATTACCATGACTTGGTAACCATGTTGAGCAGGGTTATGGGTGTTCCAACGGTCGCCTACTTCCAGAAATGGATGGCCTATTTCATTGAATAGATCCTGCATGGGAATGAGGACATCACAACCAAGGTTTCATTCTACTAGGGTAGAATCATAAGCAACTACTTCCATGAGCAGTTTGTCAATGTGAAGAAGAGCTCCAAGTTTTATATGACCTCCTACCTTGTCTACTCCTTGGCGGATCAAAGGTAGTACAACGGGTTGTTTGTAGCACCCAATCAGGGGTAGAAGTGAGGACTTAAACCATTTGATAAGTATCTGCATCTCTAGTACCAAAATTTCAAGAAAGATTACTGCAGGGTTAATGATGCCTTCATTGGCCATATCATGAGATTGATCACTTGAGACTTTGAGAGGAGGGTCTCCCACAGCGGCATGGTGCTTCTAAAGCAATATGCTTTTCTCTTCATCCAGTATCTAAAGTTTACGTATATTCAGGCCCAGGGCTTCACTAAGAGGCCGAATAGATTGCCTCAGTACCCCAAGGACAGGATCATCCTCTTGGAGCTTTCTCGACAGCTCCAACACCTGCAGAAAATCTTTAGCAACAAGCACATAGCAGGGATCTCCTACCCCATGACCCTTGGCCAGGGCATGTACTGATTACAGATGTCACAATGTGCTAGTAACTCTAAGAAGGAGCTAAAGGAGTACCATTTCGACTGGCACACTGCTCACCCATGGATGGACCCGCATGGCCATGTCATGAAGGCGCTGGGGCCAGCCTATGCCCATCAATATCACATTGAGGATTTATGGGCTGACTGCCAAGATGACAAAGAAGTGTGCGCAAGGCACTACATGCACATGATGGTACTATTCCTAAGGAGGGTGCAACCATTCCTGATGTGAGACCAAGTTGAGGAACACGAGTCCACAATCATGCATCTAAGGTACCTTGCGGTTGCGAATCGGCCAATACCGTCGATCGACTAGGAAGAACAGGAGGTCGATGACCTAAACACCATAACCCAGCCAATCTTAACTCGTACCAGGGAGTGGATCGATGGGTAGGTGGCTCATTTAAAGCGGCAAGGAGTAGTCCTAACCTATGAGGTGCTCAAAAGTGAGCCGAGTGCCACAGAGGATATTGCTACCACCACATCAAGTGGCGGGACCTCCAAGTCTCCTCCTATCACCAGATCCTAGAAAAGAAAAGGAACAGAGACTGTGTAGTCTCCAGACCCCAAGGCCCCTGCAAAGAAAGAAATGGAGGCTCATCCCCCAAAAGGCTTAAATAGGCAGAAGGTGCGAAAGAATCCTGACCTTCATTGGCTCTCCATGTCCCTCCTGTTGCACCACCCACTTCCCTAGCCACAGTCACCACTTCCTCGTCGGTAGTGGACATTTCTGTCCATCTTGCCCCTTCACCTCTGACTGAATCGGTAATAATCATTGACTCCTCTTCTGGCGTGACTACTCCGCCTTCCTCTACTACCATGTCACCAATCACATCACTCCCCCTACAACCATAATATCACCTATTCTCGTTGCCACTATGCCCAAAGCTCTTACAAGGCATATGCAGAACCTTCCCCCTGAGCTCTCCCAGATCTTGATGGATCCAACTCTTGAAGTATCCCTCGCCCAAGTCCTTGCAACGGCTCAACCGTCATAACCACCAACAAGGCCACTAGCTATGGAGGCCACAATGCTAATTTCAAAGGAGTTGGAGGAGCGAGAATAGGAAGCCTCGAAGTTTGTTGAGGAGGAGGCTGATGAGAATCATGAGCACCTCAAAGTGAGTATGAGCACCGAACCATCGACATGGTGGTTTATGAGGAGGAGGAGACAGGGTCTTCTGAGAGTGGGGACGAAGAGGGTGGCTCAGGTGCTAAGAAAATCATTCAGACCTTTGATGAGGACCTTGAGGAAGAATGGCACAACAATTGAAGAATGTTGGGACAGTGGTGGAAGGGTCACCACATGGTGAAGAAGGGCGGCCCCCAAAAGAATGGAAGATAAAGGACTTAACTGAGGCTGAGACCCATGTTGCCAAAAGCTCTGAGGCTGAGGGTACTGAGGAGAAGAAAGAAGAAGAAATAGCAAGGGAAGAAAGCCCCATCCAGCAACCATCCACCGGGCTACCTGTCAAACACCTCGTATTCATTCATGACTCCTATGAAGAGGAAGAGGATGCTACCAAAGAGAAAGGGAAATCCCCAGAGAGAAAAGAGGCAGAAAGCTTGCCCTTGACTAAGAAGGGCGAGGGCAGCCATGATTCACCCAAGGGGAAGTCTACTATGCCCGAATGGTTGGAGAGACAACTTGAGAAAATGACCCCTATGCTGAAGGACCCAAGGGAAAGGTTGGAGGCCATCTTGGCTCGAGCCCAAATCACAATGAAGAAGGAGAAGAAGCCCAAGGTCCGATCTAAAGTAACAATGGATGCTTCTGGCTCCCGAGCAGCATAAATTGCAATGCCCACAATTGGCCAGGCGGGGGTAAGTTATAACATCTCTACCATTGATTTGGGGACTGCTACTAGGGAGCAGAAGGTCGAGCACCTTAAGGAGTCAGTGGCCACAGTGGTGCACCTAATAAAGTAGGATAAATCTCAAAAGATAAGCTTAAGGCATAGGTTGCTGCCCTAACAAATTATATATAGCAATGGTCCTCAGTGGACGACCTGCCCACCACCTCCATAGCCGCACCTCAGCTGCTTTCCAAAGAGCAGATCGACAAAATGGAAAGAAGAAAGAACTTGGAGAAGACTACGTAGGACTGGTTCTGACAAGTCACATATGTTGGAAACATGGGAATCAGCAGGGTTGTGCAGATAGCCAACAAGTTCTTGGACTTGATACAATCTCTGGAGAGCACAAAGAAGCTCTACACCAATTTCCCCGCAACCTACGACTCCACCTTCCCGAGGATCGAAGCTATCCTTCAAATTCCTGAAGCCACGTGGGAGGAGAAGATTGCGTTTAAAAAGGAAGATCACTGGCTAATTAATGTATGGCACAGAGACTTTGACAACCAGAAGGAGAGGTTGGAGCAAATCTTGAGCAAGGTAGATCCTGATATTGAGTGGATCAAGGAAATCTGGGCAGAATGTGCCCGGTACCTTATGCTGATGACAGGCTATGATATGCCCACAGTGCAAATGGATCCAGAGAAGATCAAACCCTACTTCCAGGACAAGATGAAGGACGGGATTGTCGGAGAAATCACAACGGAGTTCCTAAGTTTTGCCACGTGTGCCTTCGACTAATCGGAGCTGTTTAGGGACCAATGCTTGAAATATGATGAATATTGGAAAAGGCTGGAAGAAAATGCTAAGGAGTGGAGCTACCAGGCATTGCGGTGTGAAATCCTCGAAATAGATAAGCTCCAAGCGGTCATCCTCAAATACATAGAACAAACAGCTTCCGAGGAGCAGAAGGATAACCCGACCAAAGATGAAGACCTTCCTGAAGAGTAGCTACAACAAAAAATAGCAATCAGCTACAGGACAAAAGAGCTACAGTGCCATCAGCTAGAAGACAAAATAGGGAAGAGACAAGAATGTAATTTTAAATTGTAATCTATTTGGGGGTAGGTGAAACCCTATTTTGTAATGAATCTTTGTCACACAATGGAAATGAATCTTGGCCATTCATTTAACTTTTTGAAAATTATAAATAGGGCACTCCTCCTATTTGCAAAAGTGAGAGTTGAGTTGTTGTAAAGGCATGTTGTAGAAATTTATAAGAAAAAGCATTGACTTGGTGTATTTTCTTCGTTTCTCCCATGTTGCTTGATTCAGTCTCCAATGCTAGATGTTTGACTTAGATTCTATTGTTGTTTAGTTAGCTGTCTTATTTCTTTGGATTGATCTTAGAAATGTTGTTGGGTGATTATGAAAATTCTTGCCTTGTTGATGATTCCTTTGTCCATACTTTTTGTTGTTTGTTAAAGGTAGATATCTATGCAAATTTAGTCTGGACTTGATTTCAAAGCTATTCTAAACATTTATCTTTGATTCATACATGTATATGGTGAATGAGGGATGAAAAATATGTAGACCTTAGAAGATAGCACAATTTCCATGATAGTGTGAAATCCCTGGTTAAGTGGGATATTGTTTTAAGAAATTGTCCATTGCAGGAACTCCATTGTCACTATTCATAGATAGTTGCAGACTTAGGAACTTTTCCTCTCCCTCACCTTTTTTTTCCTTTTTTATGACTGACCTATGTTAAGGTTCATTGCACATTGTAAAGCCAAATCCAACAACTAAATGGAGTCCAAGATTGTTGTTTGAGCCTACAGCCAATGCATAATAGCTTTTATCCCAAGAACTCCATTTCAAGATCCAACGTCCATGCTCTGTGTCCTTGCTTTGTATTTCCTGTAAGACTGCCTTGTGATTCCAGCAAATCACATCAAACTACTGAGGTATCTAAGAACTGTCATGACTTGACATCCGAGAGACCTTGGGATAGTGTTCTGCAATTCGATTGTCAGGGATTGTCTTTCAAGAGAGGTAGTGCACCTATCCACTGCCTATGTTGAGAAGTGCATAAAAACACCATCAACATTATACTTAATATATTTTATTTTTTTTGCATTTAGATCTCCTAGATTAATTTTAATTTTCATTCACCCCATCCTTTTTGATACCTTTATGAGTTTTTGGTGGCCTATTCATAATACTCTAGTGAGATGAAGTTCTAGACTCAGTGCTTTCCACTATTGCACTTTCATTGTGGACCTTGGGATCTCAAGAGATCCTACTCCTAGTATGGACAGTGGTCCATTAGGAATTGAAAATACCACTTCTATTCCTTCACCTTTCCATCTAATGAATGTGAACACCCAAGAAAACTCCCTCCCACAAGAAAAGGTCATTAATATTCATGAGGATTTTGCACATTTACAACAAGACTTGTCACTTGAAAACATTTCCACCACTATCATATCGACAATTAAAAATATTCATCGTTTCATTGAAAGTGGTGATATTTTGCAACTTATGAAGAGAATTTTTGATATTTACAATAAACTTGTTGTGACATAGATTTTAGGAACCCAAAATGCTTGGGGCTCTTCCTAGGCTTTTCCACCTAGAAAGAGAGAGATTTGGGCTCCTAAAATGATTATGTACATTCAAATTAGGATTTTTACAATGTGAAATGATGTAAATTAACTTAACTAAATGCAATATATTAATCTAAATGAGTGAAAATGAATGGAAAACTAAGCTTTAGGCTTTGTTTGAAAACATAGTGTGATATGTAAAAAGATAGAAATAGTCAACAAATTGCAATATTTGACTAAATAGAAAGTTGTTTCTAAGAATGTTTGCACCTAAAAAATTGTAGAGGACTAAATGAAAAATTGGAAACCTAATGAAATCTAGATTTTTTCTAACTAAGACTCATTCACCAAGGGTGGCGAATTAGTCCTGAGTCAAGTCTTTTCTTAACAAAACTTGATTTCTAACTTTCAAGGACATGAAATAGCATATAACTCAATTTTTCACCTTAGGTGGGACTCATTCACCAAGCTTGGTGAATCAATCCTCCTTAAAATTCCTACAAATTCAAAATTTACATCTGCACCTTGACACCTATACGATGAATTTTGATGGAGTCTTGATTCCAGATCTTGAAAAATCCTTGCAAAACATCTTAAAAGTTTTGATCTAATGGGATTTTTCCTTGGTCAACCCCTAGATTGGTAATCAAACCTTGAATAGAGAAAAAATTTCATAAATCCTAGCCTTAGATGTGTTAAAGACAAGGAAAGGTTGAATTATGACAAAAACCTTATTATGTTGCTTTAGAAGAAGTTATGAAAGAATGATTGAATGGACGCAAGATCTCTACCCTAGAAACCTTACAACACATGAAACATGGATAAGAAATGACATGAAAATTCTAAATAAACATAATGAAAACCTTTATATGAAGATAGAGCAATAATGAAAGATGGAATCAATAGGAAACAAAGTCCTTAGGCATGATTTGGTGGCTAGTTGAACCTCTTCACCTTATATTTATTCATGATTCACTATAGGCATCCATCATCAACCCTTTGCAATGTTAGATCTTGACAATATAAGAGAGGTCCAAGACCTACAAAAAACCCTATTTTGCTATCCTAAAACTACAACTTTTAATGATGCAACTTCTTGTTGTATGCTTTTTCACTCTTGGGTAATAACAATGTGACAGTAAGATATAATCAAAAGTTATGTAAAATAACTTAAAATGTGTATTTATAGGAAAAAAAAAACACCTTATTTTCCCATTAATTAGACCTAAGAGGCTGACATTCACTAGAAATACTTAGAACTAAATTGATTAAATTCCCACTTGATTTTGAATTTTCTCTCAAAAGGGACTTATTTTCCACCCTTGGCAAATGAGTCCCACTACAAGGGACTATTTCACCAAGGGTTCCAAATGGGTCCCACTAATGTTGTTTGAAGGTGGGTTGTCACAGTATGATGTCATTAACTGTTGTTTGTTGAGTTTTATGTGATTTATCATGTCAAACGAGCCTCTAGATCAAAATTCATAGGTCTAAGGGGCGTATAAATGCCATTTTAAAGAGGAAATGACATGAAGGGACTCAAAAGTGGGTCTAAGTATGCATGAAATTGTCTCTTTTCTCAACACGGTCCAATTTTCTACAACACACATACCTCTCCTAACACCCAATCCACAAACATTCATGCAAGAAAAGGAGGACCTCACATTCATTCCTCTTCAACCATAGCATTAATACCAACTTATACCAATCCACAAGTCACCACAACTATGCACCAAGTTAATTATGTGGCTACTTCTTTCCCGATTCCAACTAGCATTCCTAGTTCACTTGTGGCATCACAAGTCCCCTCCACCACCTTCAACCCCATTAGTTTTCCTTTCACTTCCTCTAACATCACCTACACTCCATCACCATTTTCCCTTCCACCTCAAACCACTTATACCCTAAGCTTTTTCTTACACAACTCCTTAACAACATTTCTTCCATGCAACACTAACTTTCCACCATTAGCCAATGTTAAAATGCTCCGCCCACATATCATATCCATAGCACCCCATTATCATTAGAAATATTACATATCCTAATGCCACAAGGGATATAAATTCCTTGGTTTGAGAAATATAGAGGTAAAGGAGACCCTATCAACCATGTTAATACTTATATAGCTTTATGTAGTGATTTTTTCCTTGATGATAAAATTTTAGCCAACCTATTTCCAAGGACCTTGAAAGATACTGCATTAGAGTGGTTTTCCAACTTACTCAATCATTCCATCTAATCCTTCAATTAATAGGTGGATTCTTTCATAAGTCATTTTCAAGTTCACATGACACCTAAAAAGATAATGGCTGACTTCATGAGATGTAGAAAAAACACAAAAAAATAAATTAACTGATTTTATCTCATGATACCAATCCTTGTATGCTCAAATTGATGTTAAGATTCTTGATGCACATTTGTAAAAGATGTTTATCAAAAAATTTCACGCAAACCTCTAGGATAAATTAACTATGATGAAATTCCCTTCATTCATGAATTTATGTACAACCTTTTGTGAATACCATAACTTGGTTTGAAGTAGTGATTCAAAATCCACTTCTAATCGAGCTGAAAATCCTTAACACAATAGTCAAACCAACAATCAAAAATTTTGTAAACCAAATAGAGGTTTTATATAGTTCAATCCACCTCCTCAGCCACAACTGCAATCAACTCAACCAATTCCAAATCAAGTAGCAGCTATTAAAGCAATGGTTCCTTATACCTATGGGGACCCAAAGAGACAATTTACCCCCTTACCCGATACCCTTTATAACATAATGAACCAATTACTTCAACAATGCATACTCACTTTGCTACCCATTAAACCACTTGATCCCAACTAGCCATTACCACCCACATTCAAACCTAATGCTTATTGTAATTTTCATCACCAAAATGGACATGACACTAAACATTGTAAGCGTCTAAAAAATTTAGCTCAAGACCTCATTGATTTAAGCTATTTGTCCATTGTAAGTGTTAATGATCAAGGTAATAAGTTTGTTGCACCCCGTAACCAAAATTTACAAATTTTCACCAACCCCATGCCGAAACAAAATATCTCATTTGTTAAGGCTAGTGAACCTTCAAACATTGATGTAATGAATATTGATACAAATAGTGAACAACATTATATAACTCCAACTATTACGAAGGTTTGTCCTCTGGATAAACTTGTGGGTGTGATAGACATTATCTCTCATAAGGGACAAACCAATAAATTTCTTGATACCACTTTTCTGGTAAAGATATATACATTTTTAATCAAAATCCGACCAAAGTTCACCAAAATTTTGATGAACTTTCATTGGAATTATTTCATCAATTTTTTGACGAAATTTGAAATGTCAAAATTCTAACCCAGCATCATTGGCTAGGTTGGAATTTCAAGTTTTCAAAGTTTGTCAGAAAATCGAGAAAATAATTCTAACGAATTTTTGTCAAATTTTGAGTCAAATTTTATGAGTGCTTCCTAATGGTCCTCTTTATATAGCTAGTAGAATCTACGATAAGCCTACTAATGGGATATTAATAGATACTACTTGTGGTGAGAATTTGATCATAGAAGAGTTTTTAGTATTTCATGATCTCTATCAAGATGATTATAATAAACCAAGTCCATGAATTAAGACACATACTAGTTTTGCAGGCCCTATGATTGGATCGATTGTGCTCCCATTATAAATAGGACCCAACACTTTGAAGGTAAATTTTTCAATTATTCCACAATCTAACCAATTTTGTTTGTGGCTAGGACACCCTTGGCTTCACTCAATGAAACCAGTCCCATCAGTGGTTCACAAGTGTTTGAGGATTCCACATGGAAATGAAATATTTACCATACACCATAGTGGCTTTAATCTATTATCCTCTTAAGGTAATTTTTTCCTTAGAATCCTTTTGGCATGAGCCATGGAACCAATCACCCCTCGAAAGGAATTCTCTTTCATAGCCTATCAAAATTTCAAAGCCAAAAAAATAGTTGAATTGTCTCTTCATAACACGTCCTTGTCTACTTCCACACCTCTTATCATAGATGAAATTGTGCTTCAACCTGAGTCCAAAATTGAGAAAACCATACAACCTCATGAACAACCATCCTTAGACACATCCCTACCATTATTTAAATGACCAAGGAACAATAAAAACAATCCTGTCATGCCTCCTCGCATTAAACAAGTGTATAAAGAAAAAGAGAAAGTGGTTGACCTGTCTTCTTCGGCCTCTTTTGTTCTTCCCTCTTCTAAAGTAGAAGAGCCTATGATGATTCAATCCACTATTACACCTCAAAAACTTCAAAATAGAATTAGACAAAACCACAATGCTAGAGATCTTAGGAATCATCGCCATAACCTTGCTCATTAATCTTGCCTAGAAGAAAATAAAGAAAATCAACCTCTACCTATGACAAAAGTAATAGATGACCACCCTCCTTCTCCTGATCCACCACAAGATAGTCCAGTACAACCTTCACAACAAACTAAACCAATCCAACAACCACATCTTTTGATACACCCATCCTTAGAAATCATCCTCTATACTCTTGTTGTCATTAATCTTGATGATAATGATGATGATGAAAATATTTCCAAAATTGATGAAGAAGTACACAATGACCTAAATTTTTTATTTTCATCTACAATATTGCTAAATTATAAATCATCTCACCCAAGTAAAGAACCTGGTATGACTCCTAGTTTGACACTTGCAATTATACCTTTGGACAATCAACCACCCTCGCATTACACTGAACATGATTGGGAGGTGGATGACTTGTTATATTGTCTACTTGCATTTTCTATGCTATCCTTTTTCATTTTTTTCTTATTTTTATTTTTCTTTCATGTGTGTATCATATTCCTTTGTAATGTGTGTTTGATGTTCTCTCTCTTTGTACACTTCTTCTATTTGTACCTCTATTTTTCTATTTGTCATGTGTTGTCTTTTTTACTTTCATTTTTTGTTTTCCTTTTGGGGATGACACAAAGCATAGAGATTCCCTATGTCTCTTCCATGTTGACCCAAAAGATCTTTTTCTTTCTCGCTTTTATTTTATCTTTTCCTTTCAAGGATGACACAAGGCATTAAGACTGCAATATCTCCTTCATGTTGACCCGAAATATTTTTCATTTTATTTTGACTTTTCATTTTATTTCTTTTCACTTGTTTTCTCCTTTTTGGGATGATGAAAAGTGTTGAGACAGCAATGTCTCTTCCATGTTGACCCAAAATAGACTTTATTTTTCTTTTGTTTTCACTCTCTTTGTCTCATTCTTCCTACTCTATGTGCTTTGGGGAATGATGATAGTTCTGAGCTATTTCACAAAAACATTGCAACAACAAACATACTAACCCCAAATCCATAGATCCCTATTTTATTTTTTTGTGCTTTCTTTTCTAGGGGGCAACCCCCTTTATTTTTCTTTCTTTTTCATTGACATGATGCAGCCTAACTTTGAAACATATGACTTGGCATAGAGCTTCCCAAGTTGGCTCTCATGTCTTTTTCTTCTCTTTACATTTTCCCTTGTATACTTTAAAGTAATTTCTCACAGAACAATGTGTAGCAATTCCTTTAAAGTGGAGGGCATACATTACCATAATTCATTTGCATTCTTGGTCCCTAGTGTAGCCTTGTCATTTATGTGATGCGTTCATCACTTTGCGGATTACATTATTAGGTGTGATGTTCTTCTTAAGTGTGATCTATCTTAGCATATTGCATTCCTCTTGGTGGCTTGATGCAACACACTGCATCCCCTAAGTTGTGAATATACTATTCTTTGATTGGTCCTCTCTTGGAGACATTAGGCACAATGTTCCCTAAGTGACTGACCTTTCATAAACTTAACAAGACTCCTTTGAACATTTTTTACATTCTACATTACATTTTACATTGTTGGATTGTTGCCACCTTGCATAATGCAACTTGCATTCCTATGGTACCCTAGTCTTTTTTTTCATGAGTTCTAAGCATACAAAGCTTTACTTTTCTCATGGAGCACAAATTGACATTTCTTTTTCCTTGTGGAGCCTTGTTAAAGTTATCAAGAGGTATAACTTTTATATGGTTGAGCAGGAAGCCCACCTAGCAGCATGACTTTTCCCCATATCCATCTTTTTATTTTTGAGTGCATACTAAAATTCAAATAATGACATCTTGTGAAGGTGTTGTGAAATTTTGTAAGATATTTCTACACTCTTCCAAATTCTATTCATTACAATTCACCTAAAAATCACCTTTTTATCACTAAACAAGTCTTATTTTGAAGTGTTTTAAATTCTTGTAACAAGGTTTCATGCTTTTCTGGGCATAATTTAACTATTTATCCCTTTCTTATGCTTTATTTGACCCTTTTATGCCCTTATATGCTTTAATTAAGTGTATTTTTAATGTTAACCTAGAAAACAACATTAGATACAAGATAATTTCTGACACCCTTTTTTAGGTCCTAGGTGGGACCCATTCACCATGCGTGGTGAATGAGTCCCCATTGGCTCAAAATTCAAAAGATTTAAAAATTCCTTGCGGGTTTTTATTAAAAAACAATTGATTTTGACTTGTGATGACGTGTGAACAAGTTAATAAGGCATAATTTTATATAAATAAGGGTATCAAGACATAATAATTTGGCCACAATAACCCCATTATAATAACCCAAGAACAAAATAACCTAGTGTCATAATAAACCATGGAAAAAATAAGCCATGTAATTTATAAATTTTGTTTTCCTTTCTCTATATTCTTACAAGGATATTTTGTCCATGGGTTATTCTGATCACAGGTTATTTTGGCTTGGGTTATTTTTTCCTTGGGTTATTGTGACCAAGTTATTTTGTCCAAGGTTATTTTGGCTAGGTTATTATGTCCTACAACCATAAATAAATAATTTTCACCTCATTTTATAGACTCCATCACTCACACATCATATTCAAGTAATCTCATGCATTCAAGCATCATACATCATCTTATCAATCATTATTCAAGAATTTTGGAGCATCCATTGACACTATGGGGTAGGGGTAGGGGGGATCGCCATAAGAAACTAAGGGCATCCCATCCTGCTACATCATTATAGATCGGCGGCTCAACAAAGGTGTATCATGCCTTCGACAGCTGACCATATTGGTAACTAACTATAATCGGGGGCGGGTCCCGAAGGGCCCGACTACCAGAGAACCACTAGCCTATAGAATGGTTGGGGGGGTGGGTGGGAAACTATAGTTCCAGAACGGCTGATTCCCCACCCACCCGGAAGCCCTACGGCCGGTGGGCCCTACTATTCACCAGGGGCAAGTGGCATTAATCCTAAGGAGGGTAGATTAATTGCCACTACCTTTTTCCCGCTTTCTCAAAATAGAATGGGGGGGCTCGTAGACATGGGTGGAAAACCGAGCCATAGGTCTCCACGCTTTGGGGAGCTATCGGAATTCAGAGAAAGTCTCGCTCACATGACTGGAAAACCGACCCCATAGTAATTTAGCTTTGGTACCATCTAAAACTTCAATCCTCTTTCTGCGTGTCACCAACGGCCGATCCCATATCACCATTGTATCTACCCGCTGTGATCAATGGTGAACCGGGAGAGAGAATTCAAACTTTTTTCAAACATAACATGAATTGAAAAGCAGAGGCAGAGGCAAAATTACTATAGTTGGGGCCTTTTCAAGTTGTTTATCTTACGATATGACATGGATCTTTTTTTCCTGCCAATCTTATTCTTTTTTTGTTCTGGGCTCTGTGTCAGTTCTGGGCATGGCTGGAGTTGGAATCTGTGGGCTTGGCTCGAGGAGCTATCCAGTCTCTGTGGTTCTTTTTTTATCTCTTCCCGCTCGAGTCAATCCTCGATCTCTGTTTGATAGACTAGTGGGCTTGTCTGTAGGGAGGGGGTAGGCTTCTGGTTCGTTGGATTGTAGGAATTTCTTTAGCATAGATGTTTTGTAGCAGACGATCTGACAGTTGTCGTTGAATCGTCTGTAGCAGTTCTTCGAAGTAACTATTTTCTCTGAAGAATTTGTAGCAGAGGTTGCGGAGACCCATTTTTGAGCGTAGTAAGCCGTGGTCTGGGATCGAGTGCCCAGGGGAGGGAGCTAGTTTGCTTTAATTGTATGCGAGAGGGGTTGGAAGTGTATGCTCGCTTTGGTCGGAGTCTCCCTGGCTTCGCTGTTGGTGTGCAGGCTTTGGTGGTAGGTAGCCCGGTAGGAGAGAAGTATTTGCTAGGTTGGAGGTTAGAGCGGGTGGGCTGCTCGCATTGTAGGTTGGGCTCCCTCCTCACTCAGCCCACTATATAGGTAGGGGGTGTGGCATTGCAGAATATCGTCTGATAGTCTGTGGAGTAAAATGAGAGTCTGTTGAGTTGAAAGAGTGGTTAAAAGAGTGAATGAAGGCGGGGTTCCTTGATGAACCCCGTGAACGTACTAAAGTACTGGCTGTAAGTATTTACTGTAATAGAGTGCTTTGTTGGTAGTTGCCGATGGTGACATCGGTGAACCCATGGCAACTCCCCTACTATTTTAAGGGCCTCCCACCACCTTGACCAGCATCCCTTATAGTAATTTAAGTGGCACCACCAGCAACAACATATAGACATATATATATACATATGTTCTTGGTCCAGTTCCTTATGACTGTGAGCAAGATCCAGGTTCTGATTTATGAGATCCATACCCAGATCTTTCTTCTCCATTTAGAGATCCAGAAGCATAGATAGTAGCACCAACAACAGGAGCAAAGAAAGTAGTAGAGGTGGAAGCAAAGGTGGCATGGGTAGATCCAACAGCAGATCCAGGAGAAGCAGATCCAGTAGCAAAGCTAGCAGCTTTGCAAGCACCAGTATGTATTTTCTATAGAGAAGATCTTCTTGCAGCAGTATCCATTGAAGCTATTAAATAAAGCAGTTAAAGATGCAGTTAAAGCTCCAAGAGCAGTTCCAGGACCCCCTACTATTCTATGGAGAGACCCAGATCCAGATTAGCCTATAGCTTTTCATGCAGTTTTGGTTCTTGTAGTTGTTCCAGATGTTCTAGATGCTCTGGATGCAGTGCCTGATGAGCGTGATCCAACTCCGGATGATCCAGGTGAAGATCCAGATCGAGATCAAAACCCAAGAGCAGGAGCAAGTCCAAGACCAGCAGCATAAGCAGAGACAGCAGCACGAGCTGTTCCATACCCAATAGGAAACGTAGTTTATCCATCAGCACTATCCGCTTATCCACTACCCCTTTGTCTAGCATCCCTTCTCGCCCGAGAAACACTACCACTTCGTCTAGCCTTCCAAATAAAGATGGTAAGCGAGACCAATACTATGTTGTTCCAGATCAAGATCTATATAGAGATCCATACCCCCCTACAATTCTATGGGGCAGCATCAGCAGCACTATCCACTTATCCAAATTACCCATCAGTAGCATACCTTATAGATCCAGGTCCAATCGATGATCTAGTTGAATATCTATACCCTGGTGACCCAGCACTAGTCCTAGAGGCATAGGCATTACTAGTCAAAGCTTCCCTTCGCGCGGCTTTATATCCATATATAGCAGATCCATACCCGCTCTCCTCAGCCTCCCACCCACCCCGGCAGAGACAAAAGCTACGGGAGAAGCAAAGGCGGAGGCATCTAAGCCCACGGCACCCTGTCCATTTAGAGAGTCCGTAACACCCCTTCCTATTCCAAGAGCAAAGGCAAGAGTATAGACTAGATAGGCATAGATACCTAGAGCTTCGGTAGCATACCTAGTAGCATACCTTCCAAATCGATCTATTCTACCTGGGAGGCTATAGAGTTGCCCTGCGTACCCTGTTTCTTTTGTCGGTTCAGCAGTTAACTGAGTCACATATACTGATGCTTGTGATCAGGATTATTACTTTAGAGAACAAAGGGAATCATAGTAGGGGTGAGGGAAGGAGAACTTTGTTTGGCCGGGTTGTCAACTCGTCTAGATGTATCTATCGTTCCCCACCTAGGTGTAAGGCTCGGCTGAGTCCCAACTAGTTGAATTCCTTCTTTCTCGTTAACTCGTTCCGGGCACCTTCCTTCCGGTTTCACTATACTACCTTAACCAGCCAATCTCTTTCTCGCCAATCTCGAAGATGGGTATTATAGTCTAGTTGGGAGCCGTTATAATTCCCAGCCCCATTATAGTTGTTATGTATCTATATCCTCCCACCCCCATAGAATAGTAGGGAATCTACCTCCCTGCAGGGAGGGACCGGTGGGGTTTGCCCTTTCTTTCTTTCTTCCCACCGGTTGATCGAGAGCTCAATTTCTTGCCCCGATGAACCGGATAGCTCGAGCTACCTTCCTGCCCTCTGGTTGGAGGAGCGGAAAGTAATGCTAGCCAACTATAGCATCCTATTCAGGTTGGAGGGAAAGTAATGCTGGTGAACCTGGGTGGGGGGATGGCTATCATGTACATAATCGAGAAAGAGGAAAGGAAGGTTCAATCAGCCTAAATACGTAACATGGATAGGATTTGTTTCTCCACAGGGACCCCCAGTTTTCCTACACCCCCTCTAACACGTCGGATTTCTCGATTAGGCTAACCTGCCCCCCCCATTATAGTTATAGTAGGGCAAATGGGTTCATCGAAGGGGTGGGTGGGGGGAGATCAGAGGGGGCTTCCCACCCACCCCTTGGACCGACCTATTCGCCAACTATAGAGGGTGGGTCGGGGGGTCCGTGAGGGCAAGCTTCCTAATCCAAACTACAAGAAGGATGGTGGTGAAGGACGGGCTATGGGATTCAATCCAGCCACAGGTTCCACAAGAGCGCTTCTTTGTTTCCTGTCTTACCCCCAGATAGCCCCTAACATTGGGCCTAACTAAATTGTTGGAAGGTTACCCGGCTACCATCCATCCTAGTTTAGAAGTTGTTACCGAGGGTGAGGGAAGGAAAGCACCCCCTCTCATAATAGGTAGCGAAGGATAGAATTAGATCAGCCCCCGTGCGTGAGATTGTTTTATCTGAGCCTCCTGCCTGGGATACTTTCTCGAGTTCAACTAGTTCCACCGGAAGTAACGAGTGTTGAATTCCAGCCAGAAGGAAGTAAATTAGTTTCTAACTATGGCCAACCGGCAGAAGAGCTACTATTCAGTTCAACCAGCTCCTACCGGGGGTGAAGGATGGCAGGAGGGGGTGATGGAAGGATGGCCAGTATATTCATTGTCTAGTTCTGGGTCCTACCAGGGGTGAAGGATGGTAGGAGCACCCCCGTTGTTCAGTGAAGGCTGCTTCCTTCAGTTCAGGATGAGTGAAAGCTTTAACAAACTTGTCCTTCATTGGAGAGTAGACTACAATAATAAGGGAGGGCATTACTGCTAACCTAACCGGGGGTGGAGAGCCTAACGATCCTATTTAGGGAGGCAGGGAGTTATAGCCCTCAACTAATCTGCATCCTCTCAGCCATCCAAACAATGAACGACTGTCCCCTACCTATCCATCCTGTAATCCGAGGGAGGCGAGTAGACTAGTTCATTACCGGTCCCCAGGCAAGCTTGGCGAGAAAGAGATAGGAACTTAGATTATCCATCCGGGTGGAGGACAGGTGGTAGTTCATTGCAAGATCAAAAGTTTCTATCCGGACCATCCCAACAACTCGGAAGGGGGGAAGGGCGGCTCCTACTAATAGATGCCCAAGAGGGTCACTTCGGGGCTAGCCGACCCGGTTGGAAGGTATAGTTATCTAGGGGGCTTGATACCGGTTGGAAGGTATAGTTTATTCGAGCATCAATCTATTGCCCATCTATTCATCAATCTAGTTTAGTTGCCATCCAAAGTTACTTTCATCCGACCATCCCAACATAGAGTTTCTTGCCTCCCATCCTGCGACGTGTTAGACTCCACCTCCGGTTTGGGCATTGTTCGGGGGCTCCTACTAATAATTGTTGTCTGCTGTTACCATCTACAGTTCATTCTGCAGGGAGGAAAATATGGACCTGGAAGCTGTGTTTGAGGTTCACTGCCTTGTCCAAGGAATGGGAAAGGCCCAGAACTGGGTTACAGATTGCCGGGTAAGATGGAACAACCTGAGAGGGAAGGAAGGCAGGTGAGTGATCCGTCTTCTGAAATACTCTTCTTTCTTCTGATGCTAGATAATTCTATAGTGGTTCAGGAGTTCCCAGATAAGATGGAACCAGTTTCCGGGGAAAGGAAAGAAGACTGATGAATTCAACCGGAAGCCATCCATGAAGAAGTAGTGGTCGTTCGACCCACCTCTGCTTTTGATGGACTTCAGTGACTTGACCATTTGAGGGAAGAGGAGCGGGAGCCACTCGACCATTCTTCTCATTCCCACCCAGAGCTACGACTTCCCATCCATCTTCGACCCCTATCAAGGAAGAACCGTATTGAATGCCATCCCGATCCCTCAACCCAGAGGATCCACACTAAAGATACACCAGGGCCTAGGTGTTGATCAGATGAAGAACTCTGGAGCAGTTGACTGATTCGATGAACCACCCCTGCTGGAAGACCTGCCTTTGCTCCGATTGCTAGGCATCCAACAAGGAAGGATCCTGCTTCCTCCCCCCCAACATCCCAGATATTGCAAAACCCCCGACTTCCTTTGTTCCACTAAATCAACTAGCTTTTCCCTTTAGCTATCGCCGCCGGTGGTCGACCCCCACTGTGACTCCTTGAAGACCTCTCCTCGACCACTGGAAATGACGACTACTTATGCTGTGATCTCCCCCCTTTCTCTGAGTTCAATGCCTCTACGCCCCTAGCAATCAATTCATTGTCTCGCCTCCCGCTTTCTCGCTTAGCTTCCATTGGTGGATGTCAACTCGACCTTAGGACAGGGAGGGATGAACAGTGACTACTCAACTTCCTCCGATCAAAACATGCCGCTCTCTAGTCAAGCCTCTCCCGGCCTATTGGGGAAGGATAAGTTCACTCGCAATAAAGTTGGGTGGGACGTTTGTTCCAATGAATGAGTTTCGACAGACAGAGAAAAGCTTGGGAGATTCAGAGTTGGCATCAACTAGTGTTCGGAAGCAAGCCGGGTTCAATATTCCAGCCCCCACCTTTGTCGGCCACTAGGTTGTTTCTCTCAATGTTTCATGTTGCCTCCCTCCATAAGTAGTGGGAGAAACGGTACTCCTGAGAGATAGGAAACGATAAGATCAGATATACGGATAGACCTCATTCAGGCTGATACGACCCAATCAGATACCGTCCCACCCCAATGGTTCTATGGGGGGCAAAGCAGAACTTCACTTTCAATATCCAGCTCACCCCTACCTAGGCAAGCAAATGTATCCATCATTGTTTCGGGTCACTGTGTCTAGGGATGGTGTCTCCATATCTATATACGTCATATGTTCTGTTAAGTCCAGTCCCTGTCATCGAGAGACTCAATTGCTCTACCCCCCCAAACAAAACAATACCCAGTAGAAGCACAAAATTTCTGCATATCGATCTAACATTTTGTCCTCATGAACACCCGGAACTGTAGTTTAGTTCCCTCCCACCCATAGTTGGGGGTGGTCACCGTCGAATAATCAATATGTTGGGGTGGGCCACCCACCTCAAGAAAAGGGAAGAGTGGTTCATTGAACTATTTATTCCCTACTATTTTAAGGGCCCCCCACCTAACAATTAATATACCTCCAGGGATTATAGAGTGGGAGGATTCGACATTGCCCCGCAGAGGGGGAAGGGGCTTATTCATTCCGGCACTAAGAGTAGAGGCCCTACTATCTATCTCTTCCGAACTACTCAGAATAACTTCTCTAATCACGGTCCTCCCACTAGGCCTTTCTGATAGTAAGGGGTAGGACCGCCGCATTGATTGATTAAGCGGGGGCAGGGACCTCATGAAATTCATTTCGGGTCTCCCAGTCGACCCCTCCCTATGAGCTAATCCACTCCATTGGGGGAGGTCAGGGAGTTTGTTTTCTAGTTCATGCTCTTCCTATATTCAGCGGAGAGTTCCCATATCTTATAGTGGGGGCTAGCCCAAGTTTGGATCACTTTTTGCCACCCCGCGTTTCACCTCATTAATTAACCTCCCACCCAGCGGCCTTAGAATAGTAGGGGCTTAATTCCTTAAAATAGTAGGGAGCTTGCTAGCCCGGGTAGATGAGTTGAGGGAATGTCAAGTTGTGGGTGGGTGGATTCTAGTTGTGGGGGAAGATAGTTAGGGAACCCACCTGGCCTCAACCACTGCTTCCAACGATTCACATCCTCTCACTGCTGATCCTGAGTGCACTTCTTTTCGGTGGTCGGAGTTCGTGTGTTCCCAATGGGAGAAATGCCTCGCTAGAAGCTATAGGTGGAGAGGGAGAATCAATGGCTAAACCCAAACAATCAACTACATCACGGAGAAGCGTTGTGACCCAGCATTGGATTCAATCGTTCCTCTCTTCTCGACTGACTGCTTGCTCCGACATTCTTTCTTCCAAACAACTTTCGGGACTTACAAAGGCTTTTATGCACTCGACCTTCTCGTGATAGGTAATAGTATTAATAGATGTGGATGGGCATACCACCCAATTCATCCTGTGGTTGCTAAGTATATAGGCACATGCCCATTTCTTGCGAGAAAGGATGGAGGTAGGTACATCCTGGCACATTCAATTGGCAACTCTGATTCCTCGACTTAGCTCGAATGTTGTTCCATTGATTCATGCTTGGCCATGTTTGTTTCGGGAGAGGGACTGACTTAAGAGGATCGGGGATCTTAGCTCGCCTCTGCTCGGTCGGGTTCAACATCATCACTTCCATTTGTTCCAGCATTCTCCCTTTGTTCCAACATTCTCCCTACCCCCCAGGCATGGGGGCATAGCGACTTATTGTTCCCACCCAACCCAACCCTGGGCACCTTCTATTCCCACATGAACAACCCGGGTGGGGGGGGAATTATAGGTGAGGTAGATGCCGTTGGTTGGGTGGAGGGGAATGAGAGTGATTTGTTTATTGGAAGTGATGGGGATGGGGAAGAGAGGGGGGGGCCCTCAGGTTTCTATATGGATAGGGCGCTGACCACATCTATCTGTTCATGCCTGGGAGGCCGAGGGCCTATGCTCTGGATCTGATCTATATACAGATGGGACCTCGCCCTCCAGTCCAGATCTCTATATAGGGTTAGTCGAGTGCCTCTCCCATTTCTCTATAGAGAGGGTGCCCCCTATATGTCCATGGCCTCCCCCAACAAAACCGGATGGGCATAGAATATAGATGGATGGAGTTGGAAGACATAGGGTGCATAGTCTATATACGTCTCCCGCCCCTATATAGAGATCTGGGCGAGAAGAGAGCTACGCTTGAGAATCAACTCGTGACTGATTCAGCTTCAGCTGGAGGAGGACGAGGTCCCAGCCCCACCCCATCCCCATATATAGATAAGGATAGGGATAGGGAGCCCCTATATAGATATGGGGCACTCCCCCGCCCCGGATAGGCGGAGGCCAATTGTTTATCTATCTTGGGACTCGATTGCCAGATATATAGTATAGGGTCGGGTCAATCGAGGGAAGGGTGTCGGCCCAGAGAATATCTATATGGACTAGACTATATGCTATGCCCTTTCTCAGGGGCCTACTTACTCTATAGAGTTCAGATAGGATGCCTATGCAGGGTGGGAGGGAGAATTATATAGAGGGGGGGCGACTATCTATAATCTATAATCCATTCGATCACAGTCTTTCCCATGGTTCTTAGCTCACAAAGTCCCTATCCCCCTTAAATTGATAGGGCAAGGGGGGGTCTCCATATCTATATCTATATATATATAGGGCGGGCGGCTCTCCATATCTGTGCCCCTAAATTCCGAATGGTTCCTCTCTAGCTACAGCTATATATAGTTAATAGTTCTAGTCCCCGCCCGATCGAAATACATCTTGATCAGATCATATCAGATACTTGGGAACTAGTCTTCCTTCCTTCATGCTGATTGAACCCCGGGTAACCGTAACCAACCCCACCGCCCCCCACCCCCCCATATAGTTGTTCCAAATGGTCGATGTCAAAGGCATGCCTTAACTTTGGATGCTCCTTCACAGTATAAAACAAAGGATGGTCGGAGGGAGGGAGCACCATCCCTCACCCTCTATCCGAAATTCGTTGTTAACAACTATAGCTATCCAGCTAGGGCCCCCACTTAATTAATCAGCCTGCTAGAGTAAGGAATCAACATTGTTAAATTCCAATTAGACCTTCCTTCCCTCCAGAACTAATAAAGGCAATCTTCCTTCCTCCAGGTTAGGCAATATCTAGGCACCTCCATCAACTACTTTATTAATCGTTTCCATCGGCGAGTTCCCATACAACTATAATCCTACTTTATCGAGTCCATCAGTCCTACCTACCTTTTTTTTCTCTCTCTGGGCTTGCCTAACTGTCCGATCGGATAGTGCTTACTTCTGGAATTCCCTTCCAGTTGTTTGCAGGGAGATCAATCAACTAGTTGGCAGGGAGACTAGATTAGAACTCCAGGATGGCCTCTTCCCATGCAAAATGAAGGTAGGCTTCGGCCTCGTTAATTAGGGTCTATCCCGCCAGGGTATTTTATTGGACTCAAACCAGGGGTACTTGTTTATAGAATAGATGCCCCCTACCAACCAATCCAACTTCTCATTGTTGGGTAACCAACCTTCCTTTCTAGTTAGGTCCCTCCAGTCAAGGCTAGAACTCCCTGATGTCGTTGAGATAGTTGAGGGATAGTTGATGCAGGAAATACTACCAATACAATATTCTAGTTTGTTGCCTCCCATCCTTATACTGTGCCTACCAGAACAAGGGTGGGTGGGAGGTGGGAGGCCCCCCCCCTTCAATATTGTAGATTATAGTTATTGGGATGGGTGATTGCCCTACTATTCTAAGGGTCGAGCATTCTGCCCCCCCATTATAGTTGAATAGTAGGGCCACCCTTTACAGGGGGTGTATAAAGATGGCCGGTTCAACTCCCCATTCGAGCGAGATTCGGACAATCTTCATCGTGATCGGGGTCCAAAATAGTTTATTTGTTGTCGGTCCCCTGCCCAGCACGCACCAACTGTTTCTTTGGAAGTAATTTGTTCATGCATTCGGACCTTCCTTCCTTACCGATTAATCTACTGTTACCAGGGGGTGTGGGTAGGTAGCTATCAGAAAGTAAGGAGTCTCTTCTCCATCCATCAGGGTAATATTGTATAATGCGGAGGGTTCAGAAGTGGAGGCAAGATCCAAATGAAAGCATGCTCGAGCAACTACTATGGAAGGGGGCGCCGTTGAACTGAGGTAAGGATGCTCCTGCCAAACAAAATAGTTTCACCTGGGGGCTTTCTCGCTATTAGTCTTTATCTCCTTCTGAACTCAACCAGAAAGTTAGGATGGTTCTCATCGCCCTTCAGACATTAGTAGTTCTCTTTCCGGGTGGGAGGAAGAAGCCGCTAGAACGGGTGGGAATAGTCAAGTTCCGGAACTAGCTAGAACGGTTCCATCCGGGGCCAGGGGGTGTAACCAAGGGTGAGGGCAACTGTCCACGAATGGGCTGGGCCCTCTATCTATAGCCGAGCCGGTTGGTAGTTATAGCCGAGCCAGCTAGCCCCTACCCTATCCCTATATATAGATGGGGATGGGGCCATCTCTCTATCTGATGGGGATGGGGCCATCTCTCCCTACCCTACCCTACCTGTATATATAGATGGGGATGGAGATGGGGAGGGCTATACGACTCTCTATAGTCTATAGTCTCTATAGTCTATTCTATAGTCTACTCTCTATAGTCTATAGAAATTTCTGTTGATCTAGTTGCCCCCACCCCACTATTTATCTCTCTATACTTGCCGAGGTGCACAAACACCAAAACCACTATCGTATCACGTATAGAATCTAATCCCACGATGAGAATCCAACTATAGCTTCCCACCCACCCATGGGAGATTGGCCCTCTATCTATATGGGGCGGGCGGCTCCCTTCCGAGCCGAGATGGGTGGGGTGGAACGCATCGACTGGGACTATATATGGATGGCTCAGCCTCCCGAGCCTATATATCTCTCTGGGAACTATAGATGGTCAGAGGCCCCCTATCTTTCTATGCTTATTCCTTCCCTAGGCATGGACATCAGTTAATGGTGATTTGACAGCACTGAGTGAAGGGTTCCATCGAAAAAGATGGGGTTGAAGCCTCTCCTTGCCTCTTCTAGGCCAGGTTTGCACTCTCAAAATTACCAGTTCAAGGCCTGTGAAAAGGTGGCGTATCAGTTAGTCAATTGGTCTGCCCCATATGCCACCTTTGCTTACTGAATTGACCAACGCATCACTAAGAAGGACCAGCCATCCCCTAGCCATTGGTTTTACCATTGGTTTGAATGACTCAACTGCTTAGGTTTGATTGAAGGGAAATGGGTCATTCTGGAGAACTAGCGAACTGCGACGGTTTGACAGAAGGGTGTGTAAACAGGCTCGACCAAAGGGAGAGAAATTACAGCGAATGAAATGCCAGCACGATACGCTCATCAAGCATCGCTGCTCTTTCCTAACAATGACTAGGTGCCCTTCCGTAGTATCCGTAGTTCGATACCCCTAGCATATCTAGTAATGAAGCAGATTACCAATTCGGCACTAGATCTACCTGCATTGGCATCCCTCCCTATCCTTATCCCTATCGGGGTATAGCACTTGATTAAGGCGTCACGTATTTATTCCTTCCTTTAATTCCTGGGTGCCCTACTATTCTATGGCAAGTCATGCTTGAATTCTGTGGTTGGTTCAGGTAGGCAGGTCCTGCAGGGCAGGCCACCCTTGGTTTGGTGTGTGCGCGGGAGATTAAGTGGTGTGCATCTGGGGTGTGAGTGGGTGTTTATTCATTAATGCGCAAACACATATTATGTCTCTGACCGTGGCCCCTACTATTCTAAGTTGGGTAGTTGTTACGCTGTATTCCTCGATCAAATGATGCATAGAGAAGCAGGATTCCCTCTCCCGAGAAGAGTACAATGAATTCCCTCAAGCCGATAGGGGCCTGGCTTAATATTTCTTCGATTCCCTCTCCATCAAGTATGGCTCGTTTGATGCTGGATCGAGCGATTTCGCATGACTCACTTGGCACATGCAAAACCAGATGCTCTCACGAAATAGCAGGATGGTGGGGTGACTTGTAGCTATCTTGCGCCCCCCCTACTCTCATATAGTTCTCGAACAGAATGGAATATGGATCAGAAACCAACACTGGAATGATAGCGATCAAATGCTTGAACTCTACCGGGGTGAAAGGGCCCCTACTATTAATGGCAGTGGGTGGGAATAAGAAGTAAGGTAAATCCCCCTCCCGGTTTCCTACACATCAATTACCCCCTTGGTTCCCCCTCCCATAGACTTTGGCACTCTCTCCCCCATCCGCACTAGACGACTCACACTGGATCAAGCAGTTGGAAGACCTAGACCTCCCTCCCAAACCTGTTTTCCCAACCAAAGCATGTAAATCTGGTTTGAGAACTAATCAACAATCCCTGCTCAACCTATATCCTCCTTATTCTAGCAGGCTGATTAATTAAGCCTGGTATGCCATATCTCCGGATCAACAACTCTCTGGGCTATGGGAACTGCATTACGAGTATCCGTAGCATCCATCCGGAACCAAGCCGCTTCTATCATCCCCACCCACTAGATTTATTGATTCCTTATCACCCTGCAGAATTAATGGCAGTGGGAGTTCCATAGTTGTTGCAGGTGGGAGGAGAGAAGTTCTTCTCTAAGAGATTGATTCTCGGGGGTGGGTGCTTCAGCCCTAAAGTAGAGATCGATTCAAAGTAAGATTCAACGGGTGGGAGGCCCCTACTATTCTATGGGGTTGTGGAGGTAGATTAATTGTACGGAGATAGTTGGGGGCATTGAAGGGCACGGAGTGGGAATCCTCGATCCGGAACCCAGGCAACACCGACAACCTGAAGTGGCCTGTGGGCAGGATTAGGGGGGCCTACCCCTAGTCTGTTTCTGAACCGAACCCAACTATATCTGAAACTATAGTTTGGGTGGGGGGGCCCCTACAATTCTATGGTAGTTCCTCTTCCTAGTTCCCTTACTCTATCAGGCCCCCATAGAATTGTAGGGAATTCTCCTATTCTAGCAAGCCCCCATAGAATAGTAGGGAATCCTGGGAGGAGATAGATTGCCATTTCCTCGAATCTTTTGGATGATCAGATCCCGGGGTCCACGGCCCACCCTAGCGCTATTCCGCCTCTGCTTGATCTTTCCATCTTCGCATACATACCCCTTCCCATCCAACACAAGAACTAGATAGAGCTCTCACTGGAACTATGTTCACCTCCTTGATTGACTGGAGATCCAGGGATTTATCGAGTACAGTTCCCACTAATGAGATAAGGGATAGCGCAAATCCAGAGTAAACGAAATGTGGTGAAGCAGCTGTGGGGTTGGGTGGGGGGTTATGTTGGTGGGGCTCAGCTTGAGTGGAGTATTTAGGGCCATCATCATCCCCATACTCCAAAATGTCATTGGACCTACAAATGGTGGGAATGGTAATCTCTTCATCCACTTCATGGTGGAAGCGAGTAGCCCTACTATCTATAGGGCCCCACCCCGCCCCCCCATTATAGAGTAGGGCCCTACCTATATAGCTGCAGTTTGCCCCTACTCTGGATAGTTTGGCGTCGGGATCCCCAGAAACAATAATGATTCTATTGTCACATGGAAACTTTATTTGTTGGAAGGCGGCCCCTACCCCCTGCCTATATAGCTGACTGGGCAACGGTGAAACATGCGGTGGGTCCAAGGATGACTTCTCAACATCGTCATTCTCCATTACAGAGTAGGGGCGAGATGAGATCAAGAACTAGAGTTTGGCCGCATTGGACTGAGGGTGGGGAGTAGGGCCCAAGAACTAAACTAGAAAGAGGGCTAGTTGGTCTCATTCTTATGTACAAGATGGGATTGATCGGGAAGGAAGAGGAACGGAAAAGGAAGGTCGAGCATGCATGCGGTTTGATTACCGATCGACAGTGTTGAATGGTTTTCTCCAGATCTGGTGTGATTGAGAGATAGATGGAACGGATGAGGGGTGGGCAGTGAACTCTATCACAGAAAGGGGCGGGCAGGAACAATCAACCCTGGCAAGGAAGAATCTAGGGAGGGTGGGAGGAGTAGAATTGATCCCGCGTGATGAATCAAAGGAGATGATACAGGTGACCGATTCCCTCCCTCAAGTTGTCAAATCTTGCACAATCAATCTCTCAACCTTTCAATGACTGACCAGAAACAGATAGGCTTGTTCAATCTCTCGATCAGTGACAGGAACAATCAACATGAGGCATTCCCACCCCAGAAACTATGGAATATCCAGGGCTTGGTGAATGATTGGTCGAGTGTAGGGTTGGGTGCGAGGAGTAACAGAAAAAGCCCTCCTGGGGAACGGCTTAATCGCCCCACACCCCCCCTATAAAAAAATTGTGGGAGGGAGTTATACTCCTATATCCTCCTCCATAGAATAGTAGGGGCCCGATTAATTGAAGTGGTTCACCTGGGTGGCCTTTCATGAATGGGTGCATATGGGGAAATACCACTTAATCGGTTATTGGCCATTACGTTTTTCACTTTCACTATTTCTCTCTCTCAGAAGGGGAGTAAGAGCGAGAAGCTAAAGAGGGGTTCATGCCATCCGGTGGGTAATCCGTGGAACTCCATGAATCACCAACCGGCTCTGTCGATACTAGAAGAAGGGAATTTGTAAATACAATTGCTTTCTACCGGGCCAACTTCTACTCCTCCCTCCTGTGGGGTTCTTCTGTCCCCCCGTCCCTCCCTTGGGCTCCCCAATTGTGGAAGTAAGACTCCGACTCCTGGTCATGGTATGCCTGTAAACAGATCTGGATTTGAACCAGTCGCTCCCGGATTAACCCCCGCCCTTTCAATAGCTTAGTATCGCACGGAAGTGGAACAACTCTTTTCCCGACGGGGTGGGAATTAGAAGTAGTGGGAAATAGAGATGCCAAGGGTGGGAATGCCGCCTTCTTTGACGAGATCGATCTAAACCAGTAGTTCATCCGTTCATCACTGGTAAAGTCATTGGGGAGAGCTTGCTGCCTCGTAGCCTTCGATCGAGCACCAATCCTTTTCTCTCTCCCTATCGCCAATTCTAGGTAGAGGGCTATCTCATACACGAAGGGTTACATAGACAAGCCATTTCGGGTCAGAGAAGCTAAGATCAAACCCTCTCCCTATAGATCGGTAATTCGCTTCTGACCCACCACCCTGCATTGGGGATAAGAAGATGGATGTTCCAGCTGCAGGATCAAGAGATGGCGGGACAAAGGGCTACTGCAATAATAGATGTAGAGGGGCAGTCGACTGCTATCTGTGATAAGAAGTTTAGAGGAATGGAATTACTTTCTCCCAACCCCAAGTAATTGTCACTGCCCAGTTTCTTATTCCCACCCCTATGCTCAGAACTGCTCAAACTCTCCTTCCCACCCGGCACGGAATGGATTCAACAACACATTTCCCCAGATCTGCTGTTACCAATACTAGTGCATGTTGCTCCTCCCAATGCTGTCACTAGATCCAAGGGATTTCAAAATGCATTCCTGCTGCTCCTTCTCCCAATGATTCAGCATATAACAGCTTTTGGATCGATTAGCAACAATAGATTGGATAGGGCTCGCTAACAGGGTGAGGGGGCCCCTTTCCAAATTGAGTTTAGTGATTTGCCCTCCGTTATATAAGGGTGTTTTGCTGGCCTCTGTAAGAAACTGGCTCGATCACATCTGCACCTGGCTCAACTCCAACCGAAGCTCTTGCCCCGAGAACCATTCAATATGCGGGGTCCTCCCACACCAAAGGAATATATGGTCGGTGAACTATGATTCCCGAGGGTTTACCTAGAACCCTCGGATATAGAGTTGCTAGCAGGCTCATTAATTAAGAATAGTAGGGGCCCAACTTAGAATAGTAGGGGTCCCATAGAATTGTAGGAATCAGTGCCCTACCATAAAATTTTAGGGGCTATGGATCTGCTTGCTAATATAAGCTTTCTAATGATTGATGCTGGTCTGGCTGTTCCCCACCATCGAGTAGGTCTAGGGATCTCATCAGAATGAGCAAAGCGAATTCTTGAGTGGGATTGGTCTCTTCCCACCCAATTATTTATCCCCATCCCCCCCTGCAGGGTGGGGGGGTATAGTTACCCATCCATTAAAACCTTCTCAATGAAACAAGGCTGTGCTACATTTACCCGACATTAACCAACCCCCTCTACTATCTACTGATATTCTATAGATAGGTCCCTGCATTCCTCTGCAGGGTCACTATAGATATAGGGATGAGGACCCGGAACTAACCTATAACTATCGAGAAACTGAGCTTACACTAGAAGAGTAGCTGCGGGATAGATCGAGTTGAGGGACTCCAGAGGGCCCCCTATTTCTATAGCTATAATTCTGGCATTTATCACCCTTCAGAATAATGGCAGAATTTAGGAGGGGGCAGCAGGGTGGGAGGGGGGTGGGAGGATATAGTTGGGATGGGTGGGAGACTGATTGCCCTACTATTCTAAGGGGGATGGGATGAGTAGGGAGGCCAGGGAAACTCAGGAGCAGCAATAAAAAAAGTATGGGCTAGGATCTTCTCAGGCCCGGGAGCAAGAACCTTACCGTATCCTCCTCCCACCCACCCTAATCGAACGTGCCAATTCCTTATTCTAGCTTATGGATGCAACTATAATTGTTACTCTAGCAACTAAGGAGTTCTTATAGGGTGGGCGCGAAGCGTTGGAGGGGCAGCAGGGTGGGAAGATATAGTTGGGTGGGTGGGAGGAGGAGGCGGCTGGGGGTTTCTTAATGAACGTCATTAATGAACGTGTGTGGGGTTGGAACTATAGTTTCCCTCCCACCCATAGCCCTACAATTCTATGGTACTGATTAATTATTCTAGCAGGTTTATTAATTAGGCAGAAATTAGGAGGCACGGGATGGATTTGACCACGACAACCGCGGTGGATAGGGGTGGGTTCTATCTACTGTAGGGATGGGCTATCTTCCAATAAGGGTGGTAGTTTATGCTACGATAGGTCTTCTCTGAGGTATTCTATGAGCGAGGTATTCCTCTATGAATTATCCACTCTCCAAGTTCTTCTCCAAGGAATTTCCCATTCGGCCCCATATGTGGTTTGTTATCCATGCGGTGGATTCCCTGCATAGGAACAACTAATTCTCCTAGGTATGCTGCTCATGCTGCTTCTCTAGCTACCGAAGCTACTGATGCTACTAATGCTGGTGCTGCTGAACCAACCGGATCAACGGGTCATGGATCTCTATCTCTTTCTCCTGGAGGTTATGCAATTGGGTTTGCCTCTTATGGATCTGGATTAGAAACTACCACTGCTTAGGATTAATATTCTTGCTTTCCAGAACTACTGGATTAATGCCACTTGCCCCTTAGAATAGTAGGGCCCATTCACCCTACTATTCGCCAGGGGGGAAAGGCAAGAACATTAATCCTAAGGGAAGCAGGCTAATTAATCAACCCTACTATTCTAAAGGGGCTCTGCCTCCGATGCTCTAGCTGCTTCTGACTCTGCTATTGGTGCTGCTTCATCTACTTCTGGGTCTATTTCTGGTATGGATGCTAGCTCTACTACTACTGTTGCTGGTGCTGGTACTGGATCTACTGGAACAGGATCCACTGCATAAGCATAATCAACAGGATCAAAAGAATCTACTGAGTCCCCTAGAATAGTAGGGCTGGATCCACTGGATCAACCCTTCAAATAGTAGGGCATCGACTGAATCCCTATAGAATGGTAGGGGCAGAATCTACTGATGCTTCTATATAAGATGCTACCTGAACCTATGCTTCTGGATCTAATGGAACTGCTCTGAGAGATGCTTCAACGTGTGCTTTAGGTGCACTAGCCTCTGCCCTAGCCTATGCTCCTGCTCCTATCTTTGCTATTACTGCTTCTGGGTCTCAGGACAGGGTGCTTCTAGCTCTTCCATGGCTGGATCAACAGAATCACCTGCGACTGGATATGCAACCTCTGCTGCTAGAATAGGTGCTGGAGAAACTATTGGTGCTTAAGCAACTGCATCTACTGACTCTTCGGCTTCACCGCTGGATCAAGTGGATCAAGATCATAATAAAGGGCATAACCAACTACCTTTACTATCGGTGCTACTTGCTTTGTTGCTGGATCTACCAATGCTGGTGGGTCTGGAACTGTCATAGCAACTGGCTCTGCAGGATCTGCTACTGGCAAGCGGGAATGGATCTACTCCGTGGGAGGATCGGTATCGGAACCAATAAGCCCAGTTGTTGATGCGTCCCATGAAACCCAATGGGGAAGAGTAGTGGCCTGTATAGACTGGAATAGGAGTAAACTGCCTTGATGAATAAGAGTGGTGTCCTGAACCTTCGGATCGTAGAAGTCTCAGTAGGCCCTTGTGAATGGGAGTAGTAGCCTGAAGGAATAAACTGAATTACCTTACCTTGAGACGCTTCAATGAGACCGGGGAAGAGAGTAGCCGGGCTCCTTGAATTGGAGGGTTGCTGAACCAACTCGAAACAACGCCTGACGTTCCTCTATATCCTCCCGGGCCAAACCCCACCATCCAGGGCACCAACCCCACCAACCAAGGCATCCGCCACCGGGGGGTGGGAGGCGGGTGGGTCGGGGGGGAATCAGCTGGGGAGGGAGGGAATCAGCCGTGGTTCTCTGGCCCCTACCATAGAATTTTAGGGGCTATGGGGGCCCTTCGTGCATGCAGGACCGACCCCCCTACTATTTTATGTTATGGGAGCAAACACCCGGGTGGGAACTTAGGAGGTATGTTCAGTAGTGCTCTATATGGGGTAGGGCCCCAATCAATCGAGTCCCCCTATATCTGGGGCCTCGCCCTCTCCCAATTGGGCATAGATGCTATCGGTGCCCTCTAGACTCTATATACCCCATATAGAGAGATCTCGACCCCCTCTATCCTATCTATATGGGGATGGGGTTGAGGGCCCCCTCTCTCTATATCACTCTACTATAGGGCACCCTATGATATGGATATGGCATTTCTGTTATGCACCCCTATCTCTAGAATAGTGCAGAAGTGTAGTCTAGACTATATACGTAACAGGAGTGGTGAGTGATGATGTCTGCTCCTTCTCTATCTGATCACAGAGCTTATCCGATCCCAGCTAACATAGCACATAGACTAGCCCACCCAGATCTCATCCCTATAGATGGGATTGGGCCCGCAGGGGGACCGACGGCCTACTATATAGAACTGGGGGTGAGGGCAATGGAGAAAGGAATTGAGAGGTGAGCGCAACGTATAGCAATATATGGGCACTCGACCCCTTCCTCCTGGGTTGGGGGGGCCCCTCAAATTATATGGGAGGGTTGGGGGGAATGGTTGCGACGTTTTAGAGGGGCCTAACCTCTCTTTCTAGATAGTGCCATCTAGAACTTAACTGCCTCCCATATCCCATATCTATATAGGGGGAGGGGGGGCATAAATGTCGTATATAGATAGCAACTGACTGACATATCTCTATCTGAAGGCCCTATCTCTATATGGGGCACTCCTACGCCGACTACCTATAGTATCTGATCTATTTGGCTCTCTGGCTATCATTCCCCATCTACATAGAGTAGAGTTCCTTATCTATATGGAATAGTATCATGCTATGTTATAATGAATTACTTCCCAGATAGATATAGAGGCAAACGGGAAATCTTCATTCCATTCATCTAAGGTCGAGTGCTGGGATTAGATTCTAGAAATGCCCCCGCCCCTATGCCATATAGATCTATAGGGTGCCCCATAGTTCAGATAGGGGGGAGCGCACCATATATAGAGAGGGGCCAGGCCCCCACCTTTTTAGCTATCATGCATAATGGATCGGATCGAGGGCTATATATTACCACTCATATCACTATCATAATGGATGATGCTAGATGGATGACGTGGTGCTAGATTAGATGGATGATGCTAGATGGATGATCTACTCTATCTCACGGTTCCGAACCGGGGAGAGACAGTCATAGAATTTGAGGGGGCTAGCATTGAGACGACCCATATAATTTGAGGGGGGATCGAGAGACGGATCTTGAGACGGATAGACGACCCCCTACTATCCTACGTTATCCATCTTAAAAAAAAGAGGGGGGCACCCGCTAATCTACTTGTAATAAACTTCTTTCCCATCCCTGTTGCTTGAATGGCGGCCTTTCTATCCTCATCGAATGGCGGAATTCCCGCTTAACCATGGCTAAGGGTAGGGGTAGGGGATTCTATACGTAACATGCTATTAATTAATCAGTGCCCTACCATAAAATTTTAGGGGCTATGGATGCGCTTGCTAGTTCTCGACTTTCTATAGTGGGGGGGTAGATTAATTGGGAATCATAGTTGGGGGGGTAGATTAATTGGGGAATGGCGAGAACGAAAGAACTATATATCGGCACTTAATGAAATTCGAACATTATGGCCGAACGACACTTTCTTTAAGGTGTCCAGTTATTCTTATGATAAGAGTTGTTGGAAGCGAACTGATGCTCATCCCCCTCCGTGTTCTGATCTGCAATTTGCCACCCACCCTTTTTATCAAAAGGTAGGATAGAGAAGGTAGGAATGAGATAGTCCAACTCGCCCTACTATTGTAAGGGCCCCCCTTCGGACATCTATGAGCTATTAGTCGGTGAATCGTATACCTATTCCTTCAGCTGGTCTTCGATGCTACCAGTAATTCATTAGGGGGAAATGAACGAGCGCTCTCTATCACATACGCCAGCTCCAGTCCATGCGTTTCATCTATTCCGTACTCTAGGAAATCAGTAATCATCGGACTGGTTTGACACAGCCTTGAAACAAAGTGTAGAGCGTGCGTAGGAGACAAAGCGACCATCTCAACCTCGAGTAGGAAGATTCTACCCAAGCCTCTACCATTCCCACCTAAGTGTTATTCATTTGAGAATGGATGCGGATATCCCAACCTGATCTATCTAATGGCCAGGAACGAGAGCGAATAGATCGTACGGGAGCGATGGGAGGCCCTATTATGGTTCTTTAGGTGCTTAGTCGGATAGTGAAGCCAACAGGGCAAAATTGCTTAGTCGGAGTGCCGATCTACAAAGAAGTTGTTTCTGTGTAGGGGTGGGTGGGCCCCTATGTATACCTGGAGTTGCCGAGCCCGTACTAAGAAATCTGCTCTGGTAGGGAAGAAGAAAAGCTGGTATCCGGTCGGATGAAAGGCATCTAAACGAAGATCGGATCAATGAGCATGGTCCTGTAGTTGATAATCTACGGTAGACCAACCTACTGTCCATCTATCCATCTATCCACTGCTATCCCTAGGGACCGATCGATTGCTTAATTCTTTAGAAGGTGGATTGACTGGACACAAAACCCCCAGATAATAAATCATCATTCTGATCTGGTTCATGACTATAGTTCTATCGGCTACTGGCTGGAAAGCTTTGCATTCATTGTTCTGGATCACTCCACTCCAGATTTCAATCAAGCCCAATCCCCTAAGGCCCCTACTATAACTATAATGGGGGGTGGGGGGGTGGGTGCGAAGCACGCAAGGGGACGGTTTCTCCTGAACAACTAATTATATTAGAAAAATGGCTGGCGCACCTCATATTTCAAAGCTCCCGTGTACGGCTAGGAGAAAGGGGCATCGGATCGACTCGCCATCTTGTTGTTAGCTCGAGCCTACCTTCGCACAACTGTGCTAGTCATTGATTGGGAGGAACCAATCTACGTCTACAGGGCTATCACCTTCTTTCACTAACAAGAAACCATGGGAACTATAGTCGGAACCAATCTACATCTATAGGGCTATCACCAGCCCCAACCCAGTCCTCTCGTACTACGGTTGGCTCTCGCTGGTGCCACCTGACATTGGCGAGGGAGAAGAATGAGTAATCCATTCCCCTGCATGCGATTCAACCACGTAGGCATAGCAAGGATTTCCCGCTTAGATGCTTTCAGTAGTTCTTCCATACTTTGCGCTATCTATGGAGCTAGACCAGTGAGCTATTTAGAGTAGAGATAGGCCACAACTATAGTTGGGCGAGTAATGGCTTAAGCCACTGTTCTCCTTCGAACCCTCCATGGGATGACCTGCTTAGCTCTTCTCGAAACTTCTGGGATCAACTAGAGTCCCTTTCCTTCGTTCGTTGATTCGGCTTCCGCTTCTGGTAGATTAGGATAAGCCCGCTTTGCTGCCCCTACTGACGAAGAACCGCTTACTGAAGGGCACTCTTGGATCATACGGCTTCGTCCCGAGAAGAACAATAGGATTGAGTCGCGATCTTGTACCCTTGCGTGCTTCGCACCCCCCCATTATATTTCGAATGGGATGGTGGGGTTGGACTGACCTAGCCCGAAGGGACTGACCTAGGGGGGTGGGAGGCAGAGGTAGATTCCCCTTAGAATAGTAGGGGCGTGCATGCAGGACCGACCATACTCTCCCCCCATTCTATTTCTAGCCGAGGGGGTGGCGGGTCGGTCCTGCATGCATGAAGGGCAGGTCAGTCCTGCATGCACGAAGGGCAGGGGGCAAATTGGATACACCCTTAACCTCTTCCCAATTCTATCCCCGGCCTACTCAAGGTTTTCCCTCATCTGAACGGAGTGCCATTACCACCCACAATAATAGCTACTATTTTAGGGGCCCACATTGAGGGACTGATGTAGGGGTGCGGCCATGGGGGGAGTGGAGCTTGCAGCATGTAGTAAACGATGAGTGTTCGTCAATGCCTAGTAGTTCCGGGCTCAAACAACATGAGTTCAGATGAGGGAAAACCTTGAGTAGGCTGGGGATAGAATTGGGAAGAGGTTAAGGGTGTATCCAAGTTGCCCCCTGCCCTTCGTGCATGTAGGACCGACCTGCCCTTCGTGCATGCAGGACCGACCCGCGACCCCCTCGGCTAGAAATAGAATGGGGGGGCGAGTATGGTCGGTCCTGCATGCACACCCCTACTATTCTAAGGGGAATCTACCTCCACCTCCCACCCCCCCTGGGTCAGTCCCTTCGGGCTGGGTCAGTCCAACCGCACCATCCCATTCAAAATATAATGGGGGGGGGTGCGAAGCACGCAAGGGTACGAGATCAAGACTCAATCCTATTGTTCTTCTCGGGATGGAGCTGTATGATCTGAGAGTGCCCTTCAGTAAGCGGTTCTTCGTCAGCAGGGGCAGCAAAGTGGGCTTATCCTGATCTACCAGAAGTGGAAGCCGAATCAACGAATGAAGGAAAGGGACTCTAGTTGATCCCAGAAGTTTCGAGAAGAGATAAGAAGGTCATCCTGTGGAGGGTTTGAAGGAGAATAGCGGCTTAAGCCATTACTCGCCTGACTATAGTTGTGGCCTATCTCTACTCTAAATAGCTCACTAGTCTAGCTCCATAGATAGCGCCAAGTATGGAAGAACTGCTGAAAGCATCTAAGCGGGAAATCCTTGCTATGCCTACGTGGTTGAATTGCATGCAGGGGAACGGATTACTCATTCTTCTCCCCCGCCAATGTCCGGTGGCACCAGCGAGAGCCAACTGTAGTATGAGAGGACTGGGTTGGGCCTGGTGATAGCCCTGTAGACGTAGATTGGTTCCGACTATAGTTCCCATTGTTTCCTGTTAGTGAAAGAAGGTGATAGCCCTGTAGACGCAGATTGGTTCCTCCCAATCAATGACTAGCGAAGGTGTGCGAAGGTAGGCTCGAGCTAACAATAAGATGGCGAGTCGATCTGATGCCCCTTTCTCCTAGCCGTACAGGGGAGCTTTGAAATATGAGGTGCGCCAGCCATTTTTCTAATATAATTAGTTGTTAAGGAGAAACTGTCCCCTTGCGTGCTTCGCACCCACCCCCCCCACCCCATGTGCCTTCGGCACCGACCATATGGCCTTAGCCCCACCCCCAGCGGCAACACAGCGGCAAAACAGTGGCAACTTTAAACAACTACCTCCCTCCCACCCACCCACCAGTTTTCTGGAGAAACCGCCTAAACTAATCGGGGTGGGTGGGAGACTATATTGCCCACCCAACCCTCACCTGAACTGGCGTTCAGGAGAGCCCCCCTACTATTTGAAGGGCCACTCACCCACCCCTTTAGTTGGCAAACCCTTGGGATATTAGTTCTCGAGCCGGCCGACATTATAGCCTTCAACTTGGTGTAGCAATAGCTTCTCTAGTCGTGGCCCTCCATATGGAGTTTCTCTTCCCAGAGGGGGATCCGACCAATGCCAATGGCAATGCCGGGGATACATCCGGAGCAGATGTGGATGTGAATGTGAATATGAATAGGGATGGGGTAGGGCCCCTCTCTGTATATGGGGCTAACGCGCCGAGCATCTGACCCTTTTTATCTCTATCTAATCGGAATCGATCTATATAGAAGAGCACTCACCACGATCTGGATCTAGATCTATGGACTCAACCGGCTATAGAATAGAGAGCCCTATATATCTATCTGGTAGAGAGTCGGGAGAGATAGATCAGATTGGATGGATAGAGAGATAGATGGGTGGGGTCAACCCCCTCTATCGAGACGGATGATGGACTAAACCATAGGGCATAGGGCTGGGCATAGATAGAATATGCGCCCAATCCCGACCTATATCTATCAGATATGCCATGGGGAGGCCGAGGCCCATCTATAGATAGATATAGAGAGGACTAAATCAAATCAATATATAGGGTGGGGGGTGGGTGCCCCCATCTATATGTAGATAGGGGAGATGGGGGGCCGACCACATCGCATCGCAATAGTGTAGGGTGGGAGGTCTAACGGCCCCTTAGAATAGTAGGGGCCCCCATGCATGCGTGAACACTGCCATTATTCTGATGAAGCTTGACTAGGGTGATAATTGTTCATTATTCTGCAGGGTGATAACTCTGGCCCCCCTACTATTTGAAGGGGTAGCCCCCTACTATTCTAAAGGGCTAGCAGGCTTATTAATCTACTGCTCGCCCTAGGGGTGGGAGGAGGCTATGGGCTCGATTCTAGAACTATTGAGCGGGCTTCAATCAAGCCCTACCCATAGAATTGGCCGGGCCCCTACTATTCGGAAAGGGCTAGCAGGCTACTATTAATTGACTGGGACTACAGTGCCATAGAATAGTAGGGGCCCCACACGCCATTAATCAGCCCGCTAGAAGAAGAAGCAATAGCCCATTGAATAGTAGGGGCTTACCACCGCTTCATCAGAATTAATGGCTTAGTAAGGTCAGTGAGAAGATGATGAGTTTCTAAGGTATAGTGCATGAACCACTCCTCACTACTGATCCCATGGCCTGACATCTTCAACAAGCTATCGAGATCAATCAGGTGGAATGATATTCATTGTTCCCCACTAGCCCGTTGGATCAAAATGGAAGGTAGTTATGATTAGCAAGATTGACAAGATCTCAACATCTATCCTAACTTACTTGGACTATGGATCCTGCATGCTATGAAGGTGTATCCAACATGGAGGAACTCTATTGGCTGTGAGAATTTTGGCAAAGCACCACTAGAAATCAATGGTGGTCAAATGAAACCTAGTTTTCCAATCATCCATCACGGAAAAAGATAGAAAAATATCATTCAAAGTTGGCAAGTAACATGTGATGGTAGTTTGTACTCTATGCAACTAGCTTGCATTAATGGTTAACATTCTACAGGGCGATTGAGTTGCTCTCAATTCATGTGGAGATGTAAATACTAGTAATCATGAAGAATAATCTATGGATTTCCATGAAAATGGGGAATAAATAGTGCCAGTACATCTACTGATGATCCACCTGGGTTACACATGCATATTACACATTGATTATGAACGTCATCGCTCCCTGATAAATATAGAAGGAATTGTTGCTATTCTTGCCATTCACATTTAGCAGCTAAATGTGTGGTTGGTTAAGATAGGGTAGTGCGAGGAATTATCAGAGAACAAAATGAGTAAGCCAACAAAAAGATTAGTTCACTTGAGTTCTTAGAAGTCTGGCCTTGGTGCATTAGAATTCACTCAAGAAATAGAGGCAAACACTTCCTCTGGAAAGCCCAGACTTACACCTAGTAGGTACAGTCAAAGGCTATAGTTCCAAGGCAATGTTGTAGGAAATATAAATGACAAAGGAAAAATCCTAGTGTGGTCTCCCACATAAACAAAAAATAAAATAAGATATGGGCACGACTCTTATGGACGTCAACATTTTAAAATTGAGCTTACCATCAACCCTTTTGAGACTGAGACCAACTCTAAGTATTTTTGGTATCTAGCTTTGTTGAACTATGGTGTACCCTTTGAAGAAGAAGTGTTATCTGTTATGCTGCTAGTGGCCAAAACCCCAAGAGGGTATACTGGGAGCATATTTTGAAAAGAAAAGGAGGAAGCTGAGGTTTCTTCTCCTCCTCTGGATACAACAAGGAGTGATCATGTATACCATGGATGTGGCATTTGAAAAGGTGGAGTGAAGGGTAAATAATTTTTTTTGTGAATGGGATCTTAGTTGTTTTTGGTGTTTATAAAATTTTCTATGGTGGTCTTTCATTGTACATGTTTGGCACATTTTGATGATTCAACATCAGTTGTATGCCTTTGTGGCATTTTGGTTACTTGGTTCGTTGTGGCTCAGGTGGTGACAAAGGGAATTTTGGTAGTGCTTTGCATTCCCTTCCTTATGACAATTATATTTTAGCTTTCTCTTGTTACACCATGTTTTGCAATTTCATCATGTGGGGTTTTGAAACACAAGTTAAATGCAGCTAAAATTTTGATGAAATCAAAATTTGCAATGTAATTACATTTCAAGTTAGAAGCTTGTTGTTCCCTGGAGCTATAAAGGGAATTCAAGACTCGAATGCAAAGGAGAGAAGAGAGAAAGAAAAGAAAAGAAGGATAATTGTAAGTTTCTGGTTAGGTCTAGGCCAAAGGCATATATGAATTTTGTGTTAGGAATAGAATAGTAGGCCTATTTTGACTTATTTCGGATGAATATATACATATTATCTTAAAAAAATTTGTATACTTGAGTCATAAATATAAATGAGAGTATAATTTTGATTCATTTTCTCTCCTTGTGTGGATTTGAGTAAATTTAAAATGAAATTGTCAATAACATTTTCATTCTTCTTTTGAATTTCAATTCAAATGTATATCTTTGTTTTATGTTTTGATTCAAGTAATCAATTAAATACTTAAATAGAGTTATATATTTACAATCATTTGCTTTGGATTTGATAAGTAGTTGTGTATCAAAAAAATTGAGCCTCATAATGCAAATTTGTTATGTGGATAGTTCATTCCATTAGGATTTGAAGTCATTTCTATATTACTAGTATTGTGTATATGACTCCATAGCCCAATTGAATAAGGCACTAATTTGTTTTCTTGAAATATTTACCTAATGGGTTGATCAAATTATTGTAGAGTGGCAGACCTAGAGTTAGAATTTGAATTTACTTTAAAATTTCCAAAAATCTTTACAAAAATTTTATATTCATTTGTCATATGGGAAGGCATTTGCTGAAATGGTAGCAAGTTACTTAGAAACAAGCCAATTTCATAGTAAGCTTTGCATATTTATCTTTTAGTTAGAATGATCTATGAAAGTGATGTTTTCCATCAAGTATAATTTAAGTGAACACTAATAGGATTACCCTCCTTGGTCCCATGGAGCCTAAAGTGTAGAAGATCCCAGTCTATGACTAGATCTTGTCAGTTGACCAGTCATTTTTAGGAGTTTCGAATATAGGAAATGGCTATTCCTTAGAATTTCCTTTAGGTGCATTGGAAAAAACACTAACAAGCCCTTTGTCTTCTAAAGGAAATTTCTCCTTAGAAGCCTTCTAGCCTAAGACCATGGAACCCATAACACTTCGCAAAGATTTCTTTTTCAATTCTTATCAAAAGTTTAAGGCAAAGAAAATTGATGAATTGTCCCTTCATGACCAATCAAAATCTGCTTCCACTATGCCAATCCTCGATGAGACAATGCTTCAACTTGAACCTAAACCAAAAAATCAAGATCAACCAATGACAAACACATCACCTTCTTCCTCCAAATGGCCATATGATAATGAAACCAACCCCATCATGCCCCCTCACATAAAACAAGTTTAGAAAGAAAAAGAGAAAGTGATTGACCCACATCCTATGGTTCCTTCTGTTCCTCCCCTTCGGGAAAAAAAAAAGCCTATGGTGGATCAACCCACTCTTACACCAACACAACCTCAAAATAGAATAAAAATAAATCGTGGTTCTAGGGAGTGTAGGTATCAATATTGTCTCCTTGATCATGAGTTGTAAAATGAAAACAACAAAGAAAGTCAGCCTCCACCTTTGACAGAAGGAATAAATAATGACCCTCCTCCCCAATCACAACAAAAAAATCCAATATAAAAACCAAAAATCCTAATAAACGATTCATTGGAAATTACCATTCGCCCTCCCATTATAATCAATCTAGATGTGGTGATGGGGAGATCTCTAAAATAGATGAAGAGGTTCATAATGATCTGAATATGTTATTTTTCCTCTTCAATGAGCTTAAATTATAAATATCCTACAACAAGTGTTGAACCTAGTACTTCCCCTAGTTTGGTCCTTGTGATTGTCCCTTTGGATAGTCAACCACCCTCACAATACACTCAACATGATTGGGGGGTGAATGACTTGTTAGATAGTTGACTTGTATTCACCTTGCTAGCCTCTTGCATTTTTTTTATTTGCTTTTTCTTTTGAGCTTTTATGTTTGTATCATTTTCCCCCCTAATGTGATGCATGATGATGTCCTCTCTTGTGAAATTATTCTATTTGTACCTCTATTATTCTCTATGTCATACATTGTTTATTTCCTTTCACTTTTTTTTTCGTGTTTTTCCTTTTGGGGATGATGCAAAGCATAGAGATTCCTTATGTTTCTTCCATGTTCACCCAAAAGATCCTTTTACCTTTCTTTTTTAACTTTTTTTTTGTGTTTTTCCTTGATGATGCAAAGCATAAATATTCCTTGTGTCTCTTCCATGTTGACCCAAAAGGTCATTTAGCTTTCTTTTCTACTTTTGATTTGTTCTTTTCCTTTTGGGGATGACACAAACCATAGAGATGACCTATGTCTCTTCCATGTTGACCCAAGCGGTCCTTTTACTTTCTTTTTCACCTTTATTTTGTGTTTTTACTTTTGGGAATGATGCAAGGCATTGAGACTGAAATGTCTCCTTCATTTTGACCCAAATTTTTTTCCTTTTTTTTGGACTTTTTTATTTTATTTTTGCTTGTGTTTTTCCTTTTGGCAACAATGCATGACATTGAGACCACAATGCCTCTTCCATGTTGACCCAAAACACATTTAATTTTTCTTTTTTTTTTCTCTCTTTATGTCATTCTCCCAATTCTATGTATTTAGGGAATGATGACAATTCCAAGGTCTTTAATAAAAACATTACAGCAATGAACATACTGACCCAAACCCCATAGATCCCATATGTGTTTGGTGTGTTCCTTTTTGGGGAAAACCCCTCTTGTTTGTTCATTTTCCTTCACATGAAGTAGCCTTACTCAACAATGTATGACTTGGCATAGGGGCTTTCCAAGTTGGATCTCATGTCTTGTTTCTCTTTTTTCATTTTACCTTTGCTACTTTAAAGTAATTTCTCACAGAACAATATGTAGCAATTCCCTTAAATTTGGGGCATACATTGGCATAATTCATTTTGCATTTTCTTGATTCTTCTAGTGTAGCCTTGTTACTTGATATGATGTGCTTGTCACTTTTTCGATGACATTGGGTTCAATGTCCTTCATAAGTGTGATCTATCTTAGAATATTACATTCCTCTTGGTGCCCTGATGTGACACACTACATCCACTAAGTTTTGAATATCCTATTCTTTGGTTGGTCCTCTCTTGGATACATTAGGCATGATGTTTCCCAAGTTATAGACCTCACACGAACTAAACAAGACTCATTTGAACATCTTTAGCAAATTGCATTTTTCATTTTACATGGCCACCTTACATAACACAACTTGTATGCCTATGGTGCCATTGCATTTGTTCATAAGTTCTAAGCATATGAATATTTTCCTGTATCATGGAGCATGAAAAAACATTGTCTTTGTGGAGGCTTATTAAAGTTATCAAGAGGTATAACTTTGATATGGTTGAGTGGGAAGCCCATTTTGAGACATGAATTTTCCCATAGCCACCTTTCAAGATTTCTCACCTTGTAGACAACCAGAAGTTATGTGGCCCTAGAGTGAGTATGTTGTGGATTTCTCACCCCATGGACAACCAAAAGTTTCATGGCCCTAGAGTGAGTATACTGGGGCTTTCTCACCTAATGGACAACTAGAAGTTTTGTTTCCCTATCTAGTGACTACACATTTCTTGCTTCAAACAAATAGCCTAGATTTGATCCACAATGCGCAAGAAAAATGATCAAATATTTCCTTCATCCTTTCTCATCATCATGTGTGTTCCTTTGTGTTCATGATTGATTTTTCATGGGATTGTGATCCTCGGGGCTTGATCATTCCTCTTGAGTATTGTTATCTCATCCTACCAGACACTGGTGTGTTTGGATCCCTCTTGATATTCATGATCGGCTAATTTAGTGTGATTTTGAAGTAGGTTCATCCTCTCACTAAAGTGGGGGATAACTATGGACATGGAAAAAGTAACCCTTTTACTTTTTCTCATGTTTAGGCCCTTCTAGTGGACTTTGGATTGATTTTGCTTAGATTATTTTTTCTTGGAAATGTGTAAATCATTAAGACTTCTAGGATGTCTTGTAAAGGTGTTGTGAAGTGTTGTAACCCACTTTCACACATTTCTAGGACCCTTTCATCATAATTCACTTCAGCAACCCCTTTTTATCACTTACCATGTCTTATTTTAAACTATTGTAAGAGTTGTAACAAAGTGCCACACTTTTCTAAATGTTTCATCACTAATTCATCCCTTCCTCATGTTTAAATGTCCCCTTAGTGCACTTTCCATCCTTTCTTAAGTCTATTTTTGAGGATATTCTCATTAGACAACATTTAATGCCCTTTAATTCCCAAAACCCACTTAAATTGCTTAAGTGGGACTAAGTCGCCAATAGGGGTGACTTAGTCCATTTTGGCACAAAAATCAAAATTATTTCAATTTTTTGGCGGGATTTTATTCTCTAACCCTTGAGGTCAACCTCTAATGTGTTATTTTTTTGGAAACATTGTAAAATCAAGTATAAATAAGATTTTTTCTCCTCATTTTTCATCTTCTAATCTCCTAATCTCTTGTAATATCATAACTTAATAAGCATTCAATCCTTCAAGCATTCAGGCACTCTAAGGATAATCAACTCATCCATTCAAGTACCTCATTGTATATCTTCAGATTTCTACATCAAGGGTTTGGTAAGTTTATGAGATTGCATGTTATCTATTTATCATTATCATTCTATTTCATTTCATCATCAAGGTTTTGATTACCAAAGTGGGGTTTGACCAAGGCAAACCCCTATACTCTAACCCTTAACCTTTTTTTTTCTCTTTTTTGCATGTGTGTTTACAGAATTTATATGTAGATTTATCAAATATTTTTGTGTCAAAAAGTGGTCTACAATCCCTAAAAGTAAACATAACCCTAGTTGAGGCTTGGAGACTATTTTTAGCCTATTTTCTATAGAATCAAGATCAGACACCTATTAGAAAAGCAAGTGGAGACCAAAATCTACAGGATCCTATCCTGAAATTCCCAAAATCTGTAGGTGGACTAAGTCACCATCTTTGGTGAATTAGTCCCACTGCCTGGCCTGAAAAGTGGTTTCTACATTTTTGGATACCCATTTGCTAGATTCTTGTTCTATAAATTTTTCTCCAAAACTATACTAAGTCACCTAGCTTGTTGTAAGTTTCCTAGTCAATTCTGTAGGATTCTAGAACCTCTCCACATTAGATTTCAGATTCTAGGTGCACCTCTCCAAATTTATTTAGTTATTTCATCATTTACTTACATTTTTAGGTATTTTTACATATCACAGTGTGTTTTCCATCAAATTTAATTTCTTACGATTAACATCAATTAAATCATTTATTTTTCATATTATTACATTAGTGAATCATAATTAGATGCATTACATCCCATTTACATTAATCTTGAGTGTAGACAATTGCATTTTGGCCCCCAATTTCCTCTCCTTTTAGGTTGAAAACCTAGAAGTGTTACAAACAAACCTTGGATAATCCAAAATATTTGTTTATAGGGGTTCACTCCCACTCTCACTTGTAAAATTGCACCATATTCATTTTATTTAAAAAATACCCTTAATGGGGTCAGTCCTGCAAGATAAACACTTTTAGGTAATGCAAGATATACCTTTGAGAAATATTACCTATGTCTATATTTCTATTTCTCATCTTCCCATTAAATATACTCTCAATCATATGCCATATTCTTCTTCTCAAATATATGCCTTATGCTTGTCCATATGAGTTATTCTTCAACTATTTCATCTACTTGAATAAAAAATATTTCTTTGAATGAAATCATACTCTTCTTACTTACAAAAAAACCCAAAACATTAGTTAGGAGCCTTCTCCCTTATTCCACTTGGCCTTTTCTATAATTATTTTATTTACTACTTTTTTATTCCTCACATGTCATTAATCAAAACTTAGCTAAATTTATTGGACACAATTCATAAGTCATAATATTTAATGTGGCTAAAATAAGATTCAGAAGCCCACTTAGATTCAAACAACATTATTGAATAGTCAATAAAATAGTCAAAGGGTAAATATATGATTCAAACTAGAACATTCAATGCCCTAATAAATTTTAAATCATACTTGCCTACATGATTAAGGTGATTAACTATAAATACAAACAATTTAGTGTCAACTATGGTGCCATTGACCATTTCATAGCTTTTTTCACACTTGTGAGATATCCTTTTTTTGTTACACATGTTGGTTAGTAAATTTCTAATAGGATAATGACCTAATGTAATAAGTGACTCCATTGATCCATACCCATCCTAGCTTGTTACAAGTGTGGTCAAAAGAAGAAAAAACACATTTTCTATCGCTACAAGTACAATCAACACTATATTGATACAATGTATGATGATTGTAAGTGAATTCCCCTTTTAATGAATAAAAATAAAATGATTATTATACCCTCAATCATCATAAAATCACAAAATCATAGTGATTCTCCTACATCATGCTACTAGATTTTTGGATTTCTTGTCACCATCAATGATTTTTAGGTTGACTTATTATTTACCTAAGTGATAATCTTGTGATCCTTGTAGTAATTTATACAAAAAAGACACAAGGTGTTGGAATGTAGAAGACTTAATTTTTTGTTTTGTGAGTAAAAAGCATTGCTTTGATGAAGATGAGACATACCAAGAAAAATAAAAATTGAATGCAATTCAAGTGACCACATAGTGCATTTACTTATACAAGCTTCCTACAAGAGCTATATTTTATCTCCCTTTAAAGAAATTCAAGCTTTCATCTACAATAAATAGTTAAACACTCTCAAGATACACACTCAAACATAAACTAAACGATTAAAATACACCAACAAATCTAAAACAATCTATACATATATTCAAAAGAATTAAATCCATAATCTACATAACCATATAAAAAAAAACTACAAAACTAATAAATCGCTAAATCCAAAATCCTTTATTTGCATATGCTATTGAACCCTAATTACAACTTTATTTTAGTTTATATTTTTGTTTGTTTGGAATAAACAAGTGCTGACCATGAACATAGAAGAGAAATACCAGCAAAAGAGGTCTACCAAAAATAACTCAACAAGTGCAGATTCATTTATAAGAGCTTGGAGGGCATATTCAACAACCAAAGTAAAAGCGACGGATATATATATATATATATATATATATATATATATATATATATATATATATATATATAGCAACACCAATTTTAACATTCGAAGGAATACATATCTAAAGTCTATTGTGAATAATCATATGTTTTAAATGGTAAAGTAATGAAACAGGTACGGATATTTTAAATTTCTATTGTGACAACCGACCAGATTGGCCTATCCAGAAAATTTGGTGGTTTGTTAAAAGAAATCCACCTCTCAGACAAAGCTGCTCCATTACGCATATAAAAAATTGGATCGTCAATGAACGAATTATAATGATAGTTACACAAGAAAATTTTATCACCCCACACAGTGGCACTAGGACAGTAAAGTCGTTCAAGGGGGGCTTCCAATTCTGTCCACACATTTTGTTCCCAATCATATTTCTGCATTCCTTCCTTTCCAAGCGCAATTAGTTGTCCAAACGCATATAAAACATCGACGTCCCAGATATTAGATTCGTAGAATGACATATCCATTATTGTTGTCCATTCTCCTGTCTTGGGATCAAATCTTTGACTTGTAGTATTGATATTACCAATAACATAAAGCATTCCTTCAATAAAAACACACCTACACATGCCATCATCTTCGTGCATCTCGGGAAGAAGCTCCCACTTGTCTTCATCTATATTATAAACTGCTGCTTCAAGGACTCCACCATCCGCGTGTTTGCCAAGTATAACATAAATGAATTCTGCAGATGAATCACAACATGCAAACTGGAATACATAACTGGTAGTTGGAATTTTAGCACCTTGCTTCCATGTCCTGGACAATAAATCATATATCAAAATGTATCTATTATCGCAATCTACATTCGACCCCAGAAAAACAATATTATGATTAATACACAGAATCTTAGAACCCAAACTGGCGTAATATCCGATGGGAATTGGAGCGAGAAGTTCCCATGATTGATCATCAGGGTCGTATATAGATATCCCAATAGGCTGGAGGAGACATATATATTTCTGAGATGTTCCAAAGACAATTCTATCTCGATAAAACTGGAAACATTCCATCGTCTCTTTGAAAGGTTGCAACAACTGCTTAACCTTCTTTTGAAATTTGTATGGCACTCTTAGTAAGATGTCTCTAATTATTTGTTCAGGCAGTTCCTTGAAAAAATCCATTATCAACTCTCTCTTCTTAAATAATATATTAGCTCTTCTCTTTCACAACAAGTCAAGACTGTGCAGAAATTGGAAGAATTATATCCAGCTGTGTGTTATTTAAACTGTAGGCGTTGCTTTATACTTCAAATGTTTCAGTGGCCACGTCCTTAGGGAGTGCCCTTAGGATGCATAAAAAGAGACTAAATTAAGGGTAAAAGTACATATGTAGATTGTTTCTATGAATAAGCCTAACACGTAAGCAAAACTATGTTTTTTTGAATTACAAATTACTTAAAAGCAAATTAATAACTAACAGTATATCTATTCTACAATTTTAATGTTCGATTCAAATAATGAATGTAAAATTTATTTTATTTGATTAAAATTAGAAAATGTAATAATTATTTCCATAATTTGATAGAATAATATATTGTTCTATATGAAAAATGATTAGTTAATGCATAGAGAACATCAGATTTTGTTTACACAATCACATTGGAAATTAAAATTTGTAAATTAATTACATTTAATTTTGTTTTGAGATTTATCTTTTGAAATTCAATGTGTTTGTGAAGGATAAATTTCATGATTGTATGATTTTTTTTTTGAAATTTTTATAGTAAAATGTAATTTGAAATTTTTTAGAAGATTATGCATTATGGAAAATAAATTTTGCATTGACTATTTAATATTAAATAGAAATATAAGATAATATAAAATTAAATTTTGATAATATATTTTTAAAATAATTTATGAAATTTTGAGAAGGTTATGTGTTATCAAAAATAATTTTTTCATAGACTATTCATTATTACATAGAAATATAGGAAAATATAAAATTAATATTTGATAATATATATTTTATAATAATTTATGTTTATAGATGATTATCATAAAAAAAATATTTGATAGGTAAAGTTGTTAAGAATTAAGTTGTTTCAATCTTTACAAGTCCTTAAGATTGTTATTATTTAGTTATTTTTATATTTTAAAGTGGCTTATAAAAAATACGACATCACACTATGAATTGGTATTTGGTGTGTCATGTGCTTGATATTTTGAATTATAAGATATAATTAAATAGAAACCTCTTGAAGAGATGAGAGATACCCTATATTTTTTGGATCCTCTTATAACAATTCTTATGATAGATCTTTGGATTTTTTAGATAGTAAAGTAAAATGGAGTTACATTGGAATCTTATGACTAATTACAAGACATGTCATAAACATATTTTGAGGAGATTGTGGAGGCTAAAATGGATTGCTTGTTCTAGAGAATGAGATATGATTTATGATGACTAATGAAAAGTGTAAGAAATATATTATTTTTTGTGGAGTTGATTCTCCATGATTTGGGTTGTTGCAATTTGGGATCCAATCTAGGTTCCACATTTATGAGTTAGTTTTCTTCATACTTTTGAGCTTTTATTTGGTAGGCTTTTTGTATTGAATCTTCTATAAACTGATTCTTGGGAGTTTATTTTATTGTATTTTGATATGAGTAATATGTGAGATAGAATTATATTGAAATAAATCTAGTATTTTCTATTGATTATATTCCTGTTAATCCTTGCACTACAAGTATTTTTCACCCTTTGGATTTCTTTAATTTTTTGTATTATTTATTATTCTATATATGTGTTTCAAGATTTTCTATGTTTAAATTATCTTTAATATTTATTTATATAACTTCTCTCTAGGTTTATTATAGAAATTTAATTCCACTAGATTTTCTTCCTTATAAATGATATCAAAGTCCAATTATCTATCGTTCTAGTTAGTGGGTTCTTTTTTTTCTTGAACTAATTGTATTGAAATTTGAGTGTATAGAATATAACTTTATGATATTACTCTAAGAAATAATTATGGAAAGTATATTAGGGAGGATTGAGGTAGAGATTTTTATTAGCCTAAATTTTGGGCTATGGAATATGAACATGTAAGAATTACTTATAGATAAAGATTTATGTGGTGTGATAGATGTTTTTTTCTAAATATTTTAATGTAAATGATATAATGGACTATATAGCTAAATGGATTGTCAAACTATGATTGGGAGATTATATGCTAATGAATTCTCATGAGGAGAAAATTGCTAAGAAAATTTGGTAAATTATGGGTAAAATATATTATGAAAACTTATTGTTCATAATGCTAGAATAAATAATCTCATTCCATATATAGTTCACATATCTAGTTTTCTAGGTTGACACATTCACACTTAGATTAAATTTAATTATAATTTTAATCTTTCACTCTAACTTCATATGGTTGAGACACATGTACTCATTTTTTAAGATATCTAGTTCATGTCTAATTAGCACATGCTCAAAAAAATTCTATATAAGAAAACATTTATTACATATTGAGAGGTCTAGTCAGTGATTTAGTTCTTCCTCCTCTACCTTGCCTACATATAGAAGGCTCTCATTATACATATTTTGACACTCTTTATGGTATAATATTCATAATTTTATGATCATTTATTCACTAGTGGAAGGAAATTTTCATGTTGAAAATTAAAGTATTGGCTTCTCCAACATTATAATATAGCCATGATTGGATGCCCATCAAATTAACCAAGGTGAATCCAACAGTTAGACCCATCATCACAAATCATGGATCCAAATGAACATCACCATTATGTTTGGAAGGTTTGAGAAATAAAAATTCTTTTCATTTGGAAAATATTAATTTTAATTTTTACAAATTTTTTTATACCATACACCTAGTTGTATGATATGAAATTTGTATAAATCAATACAAAACCATGGAAATCCATATTATAAAAAAATTGTAAGAGAAAGTAAAAAAATTACATAGGCCTATATAACCCCTAACTATGTATTACCATTTTTGTTCAAAACTATTTCCAAGTGGAAAATAAGCAATTTTTGGAAGTCAAATTTATCTTTTAGTTTTATTTTTTGCATTAATTGGAATATTTAACATCTTGAGCTTTTTATTCTTGGAATTTCTCTAGGATCTCAATTATAATATACTCTAGAAAAATATCAAGATATGCACTTTTTTCATTTGGACTTTCCTCCACCTAAGGTCCCTACCATGACCTGCACAATTTTTATAGCTTTAAGGATTAGTGTGGTTGATTTGTCATATTAACATATTTTTTAGGGTTCTTGGGCTCCAATAGAGTTTCTTACTTATGGAAAAATCATTCATTGTAATTTAGGGTTAAAATTCATCATTTAAAGCCTAATTTTGTCTCTAATCAATTCTATTATGTGGTTTTCTCTCTTTTAATTCAATCTATTTGGGTTATTTTCATGACCCATTTAGTTTATCCTAGACCAAAATTTCTTATATCTATATAATTTGGTTATTTCTATAGAGATATTTAAGATAGTTTGTTCCCTTTAGATTATGCGTCTCACATAGTGGCCTCAAAATACTAAAATTTCTCCCTCATCAAGGTCATAAACAACATCAGTTTGAGATTCTTGGGTGCATTTCTTATAGTTCACGAAATCCTAAACATTTAATCACAATTTTGACATGTATACTTGCTAACAAGATGATGTTGGTTAGAATTTGACTTGTATGCTCCCACCTAAAAGAGGATTCCCTTCTTCATGGTTGATTCCATGTAAATTTTAAGCCTACTTATAAAGGATATGTTGTTGTAGTGGCTACAAACATGTTCCGAAGAATAATCCATGAGTGGAAAGAGTTTCTCTTCACTATTTCATTTATTGGTTGGAATAAATATAATTTTATTTGCATATGGTCTCTCTATTTGCATAGCATATAGTCATGAAAAATATTCACTTTTCCATCCACATGTGCTCATACCTCTTGAAATATATAAAGTTGTTTCTTTATAGTTCAGGACATAGAGAAACAAGTTTTTTTCTCTTTTCATCCAACGAAAGCACTAGAGATCTCAATCCAAGGATGAAAGAAGGGAAAGAGATTTGCAATACAGTGTCCTATGGTTAGATTAATGAATAAAAGGAGGTTCACCACGAAGATAGGGCTTGGAAAGACAAGTAATATGCAAGACCTAATATCAAAACCTAATGTTATGCAAGACATGAATAGATGGCCTAGAAATGGATGCAAAACAAAATAGTAAACTAGAAAAGTATAAAGGTGCACCTAGAAACCTCTAGCAACTTGATTTAAGATATGAAATGCTAAAAATATTGAATTTAAAGCAAGTTGTGACTCATATGCTACACTAGGAAATTTAGTCCTAGATTAAGGTTTCTAGGAAGGAACGTAAATCATGCAGTGACAAGTGTGGAACTCTCAAAATATTAAAATTTGGTTGTACAGAGACTGATATGCTAGAAGTGGTGTATCATTCCTACTTGTATTTTTTAGAGGATAAAGATCTACATATGCTCTTCAATCTCTAATCTGTCTTCTTAGCCTTATTTCTGAATCTAAATTATTGAATTTTACTCTTTGTGTGTCTTTTAGTGATCTTCTAAACAAGGTGACAACTTGGACATCTTTGTAAATTTGAGTTCCTTCCAATCTTGCTCTTCAATATTTATTCAACCTAGATCTATAAATCACACACTAAAGAGGGAAAAATATTTTTTGTTAGTGGAAAGGGGTTTTCCTTGGTCAAACCCCATTTTGGTAATCAAACCTTGTAATGGAATCAAATATAGAGGAAGAATGATGAATGAAAAAATTGTAATGCTGCAACTCACCAAACCCTAGAAATAAAGGTTGCCAAAATGTATGAAATGGCTCCAACAGATTTGGATCGTGACTCTAGTTTGAATGTTGTCGATCATAACTTTAGTTCTTTCTTGAATCATGAAACCCTACATCACAAATGTTAGCTAAAAAAAAAACATGATGCATGATGACTTTGACATGATGCTTGATACTTGAATAATGCCCCAAAATGCTTGATAATCAACTCATGAAGGCTCTTTAATGCTCTTGTAAACTCTTGAATTCTCTTGTGAAATCTAATTTTCTATAATTTATGAATACTCAAGTTGCTATGAGGAAAGTGAATGAAATATCCTTGTATTTATACTTGTTTATGCCAAATTTCCCAAAATTACAACACTACATGTTGATATTAGATCTAGGGGAAAAAAATCCCACCAAGAATTTGAATTTAATTTAATTTTAAGCCACACATGAATCATATGGAAGAAGTGGCATATGAGTCCCATTAGGATATATTATGGGACACATTTTTCAAGCAATGCTTAGATTTATGTGAAATCTAGATTCAATCCCCAAAACCAAGGTGGGACCCATATACCCAAGGTGGCATATGAGTCCCAGATCACTAAATCTATTCTACACAATAAAAAAACATTAGTTTATAATCGGTCAAATTACATGTGTTAGGATTTTCCTCAGAAAGATGCATTAATTAAGGCTTATGGATGCAAAATAAGGTCAAATAAGGCATAAAGAAGCCCAATTTATTAATGAAATCCATATATTAGTGTGGAAGTGTAAGAAAAAAACTTAAGAATACCATAAATAAGGTACAAAAACTTTAGAATACCATAAATAAGGTACAACTAAGTCCATTTAGTTCACAAGGGCCCAAACAAGTGTCAAAATGTAATGGATGATATTTTTTGACACTACATTTAGCCTCCACTTTAGTGAGAGGAGGAACTTTCTTCAAACTCAAACTAAAGTAGAGGAAATATTCATGAAGAGGGGTCCATATGTACCAATTCTAGTAATATAGGATGAAAATGACCAAGAGGGTTGCACAAGCACCCAAGATCAAGATCCTAAGGAAAACCAACATGGGCCTAAAAGAACACAATGAAAAGGATATAATGATCAATAGAAAGGTAGAAGCATGCACTCCCAAAGACAAAGAGAAAAAAAAAATAGGGGTGGATCAAGCTTGGACCATTTGTCCTACATTTTTTGGATCAGATATAAGTTGTTCAAAAAATTCACACTCACTCTCAGGAAATAGAACACTAGGTTGCCTACTAGGTGAGTATCCAAAGAGATGAGACACATACACATGGTCAGTATGCGCTCACACGCAAAAGAAAGTGGTTATAGGAAAGTAACACCTAATTTTGACTTCCTCTTCAACCATACCAAAGCTATACCTCCTATTATAACTTTGATAAGGTGCCACACAACAATGAACTTCAAGCTTCATATGGAAAGAAAAAATTCATATGCATGATACTCATGAACAAACAAGATGGCTCCACAAGCATGAAAAGTATATTATGTAAGGTAGCCAAATAACCAAAATTTTAAATGAAAATTAGTAATCGTTCAAAGGATTTTTTCTTAGTTCATGTAAGCTCTTGACTTAGGGAACATTGTGCCTAATGTCTCTAAGATAGGAACACTAATACATTTGACTGCAAAATACGACAAAACTCTCTGACGAAATATGTAAAATTTGATGTTTGTCGGGTGCTTGTAAAATTTGATGTGTAATTTCCAATTTTTTAAAAGTTTATCCCTGACGTTCGTCAAAATTTTGATGAACCTAGGGTTCGTCGAAATGTCGGCTATTATTTTCGTCGAATTTTTGACAAACATGAAAAATTAAAAAAAAATCAAATTGTGGTCAACATAAAGAAAAGTGAGTTCACGCTTGATTTATTGTGATAGTGTTTTGCTCTACTTGAGATATTTTGCGGAGAACTAAGGATGATTTTCTTCAGAAAAATTAGAAAAAATTCAAGAAGATATCACTAGGTTGAGGGTAATCCTTGTCTTTTTGCAGAATTCAGTTGTGAAGTCAGATTTGTAGTTCCAGGTTTGAAAATCATATTTTAAAGCAACATCTCATCAAATTTCATTTTTAGAGGTTAAGGGTTTTGAGAATTTCATGTCCAAATTTTGTTGTGTGGAATCACCATAAGATCACAACGAAGGAACAAATTCTTGTGGTAATTATGTGATCCATAACTATATTGGTCATGTGGCATAGTTGTGCTATAACAAATATAGGATGCATTCATGTGTGACCCAAGTTTAATGTGGCTATGTTGTGATAGAAATGGAGGCACTCATATAATGTAGTTAATTCAGGTTGTATAATGTAGGTGTTAATCATCATTGGGTGCATTCAGGTTGTCTCAAGTTTAACAGGTTAGGATGTAATTATAGCATGATCGAAGAGTGATTACCTCTTGCTGCAATAAAGAGCCTATAACTCTGGTTGATATGCAGAGTGGTTGTGTTATATCAATTATGTAGTGCATTCAAGCACAACCCATGTTTAATGGGCTATTCTAGAGAGTGATAAAGATTTTCTAAACCTTATGAATGTTACTTGACATATATTTGCATAATCTCAAATTCCTTCAGAGGCTTTTGAAGTATCAATGTATCCTATATAGGGTTTAGAATGATTTCTTTTAATTAAAAAAATAAATAAATGATGTATTTCCCTATAATTAGATAATGTGGAGATCTCCTAAATCTGCCCCAACACACTATCCTCTTTGACACTATATTCATTACTCCAGCTACTAGGTTTTTGCATGTGACATCTTTAATATCTTCATGACCGTGGCTTTTAAATAGATCTCAGTCTTTGCTTTAATCCTTTTCATGGTAACCCTTGAGTTCCATAATCCACCTTCAATCTCTTCTAAGAATGTTGTCTTAAGCTAGAAACATAGTATGCATATAAAGTGAGTCCTTCATACCTGCCATTGTTCCAAACCACCACTCACTACCTTGCTTAAAATGTTGCCTCATAAAGCACAATAGCATGTTTTAAAATCATGGTTGCCGATTGATTGACCATTAAGCTCACCACTTTCATCATGAAGATACAATGAGATTTTTCTTCAAACTCAAGGCATTATGGAAGATAACATTGTGAATTGTTTGTTGTGTATGATTTTATTTTCTTGCACATTTACTGCTTTGCTAATTCCTTTAAGACTAGGTATTGCACCCTTAGCTACAATCTCAAACAACTCACTCACTATCACTTGAAGATTCCTTTCATGAGCATCCTTCTATAAAATCAAACTATGCCCTATAGACTACCTACTTACTATAGGGGACTCATTGTTTCATGGTATTGTAGTTCTTAAGATCCTTCAACCTTATTGACACTACTTCATAGTCCACAAGGTATTATTCACTATTTTTCCATCTTTGGTGAGTCTCAAAACACTACTCAAACATGCAATCCACTACCTCCATTGTACAATATTAATGGCTAAGAAGAAACATTGAACCTATGATTACCACTGTTACTTCATTTAGACAGTCTTTCCTTGATTGCATTTGCCTTGTCTAACACTACCAAAAGCATTTGAAAAACCCTTAAGGTCAGCAAGGGGGTAAGAAAACTCACTGTTAAAATCTCCACTTTACTATGCAAGGTTTAAGCTTTATTATCTTGTCACCGCTTAGCCTATTTTTGACTGTCACATCTCAAGTGACTGTCATTCTTCTTACTGTAGATTGCATTTACAAATGTCAGTAAGCTACATAGTGTGCTTGTTATTGGCTACAATCTTTAGATTGCAAGATGCTGTTATTACCTACAATGTCTCAATCTTTCTGGTATTGCAACCTCACTAATCCACTATAGTTATTGTTTATGTTTATACGGAGGCCTACGGTTTGTACCCTAATCATGCTCTTACCAATGATTCTGTTGTTTTTTATTGGGGCTCTCTCAATGTTGAGGGCCCTAGGGATAAGCTCGTCATAAGAAGTGACACATTGCATCTTTAACTAAAAGGATAAATCTGTATTGACATTAGCAATGATGATTCTCACTCATTGCTCCTTAGGAATGGGTCACTTGCTCTTACTAGCTCGCTACCTCCATTGTTGTGAGAATTTTGTGATCAAGTTCAATATTATGATTTTATGAGTCTTAATAGTTGGAAATCATAGTAAAATCATAATTTAATAAGTTTTGGAATTAGCATTGTAAAGTGTTTTTTGGGGTCATTAAATTTAAACTATCTTCTCTTTTGTAGGGGTGATTGCATGCCAAATTTTTTTGGTGTAAAATATCATAATTATTAGACTATGTTACTTGTCTATGAATAAAAATTATTGGAGTGTGAGTTTTATATTTTTTGAAGATATAAATAGTCAATATTGGTAAAGAAAAATCATGTCAGATAATATTAGTCTAGAACAAAATGAAGAGACACTTGATAGATTGTGGGCTAGATTGAAAAGAAAGGGTGATGGGAAATGTTATTGTCCTTGCAATAATTGCAAGGGCTTAAAGACAGACAACTTTTAATCACAACTGAGAAACATTGTATGTAGCATGGTCACGTTGAAGGGGCATGATTATCATCCATTGGTAAGTTTTTCATTATATGTGTTTATATTGATTGAATTTGTAAATGTTTATATTGTTTTAACATTTTATATATATAATCACTTGATCATGATCATGGTTTATTTGTGTCTATCATTATTATAAGGTAGGGGCACCCTAGGGCAAATGATATGGATTATCACGGTCCCAGAATGTGGTTTTGCAAGCGGATGAGGATGGAGCTGTGAATATCGAAGATGAAGTTAATGATCCTATGGAAGAAGATGATCATGCCCCTAAAACATAGTTGAAGATGATGGTATGAATACATTGATCCATGCCACATTTAGTGGCAGAGCTAATCATGATGATCAAGATGACTTTGATGATGTTCATGATTTACCTGTACTTGACAAGGCATACGAGCCCCTTTATGAAGGCTCTGAAACAACTCTTCTCTCTACTATATTATTGCTGTTGGACTTTAAGGTTATGAATGGTTTATCAAACATAGCAATCTCATGGATGTTAAGGTATGTCATATATGTCATCTTTTTTCATCTATTTTAATTGTTTTTAGTTCATCACTAGTAAATAAAAGATGAAATATGTACCATTAATATTCTTTATATGAACAAATTATTTTTTGTTGTAGATTGATTGGTGAATTTTTGTTACCACCGTCAAATATTTTACCTTGCTCATACCAAGATTTATGTGCCATTATGAAGATATAAAAATGGAGTATCAAGCAATAGATGCATTTCCCAATGATCATATTATATATCATAAACAACAGGAATTTGCAACAGAATGCCTGAAATTTCATATCAATAGATATCGAATAGATCAAGTAACAAAAAAGGTGCCTCACAAGGTTCTTCTTTATATTCCCATTATTCCATGTATGCAACGATTATTTAGGTGCGAAAGCTTAGCGCAATTGATGGATTACCATGCATGGAATAGAAGTGGAGATGACATTCTTTGAATGCCTATAGATGGTTCTGCATTTAGGGACATGGAGGAAAAATGGCCACACTTTAAAGAAGAACCTCGTAATATCAGGCTTTCATTGGGAGCGGACGGTGTCAATCCATTTGGAGAGCTGAGATCTATTTACTCAGTGTGGCTTGTTTTTGTTATCAACAATAACGTAGTAGCATCTCATTTGTCTTATTTGTTGCATAATGACTTATATTTTTTTCATTCAATAGTCATGTACATTAATTTATATATATTGCAGTAAAATGGTTATAATAATTATGTAATATTTATGTTCATTCTAGGTAAGTACCAAGTGAAAGATATGAATCTATATATCGAACATCTTATCAATGAGTTACTAAAGTTATGGAATAGTGTCACTATGTATGACGTCTCCAGACCAATAGGACAAAGACAATTTCAATTCCATGCAATGCTTGTATGGACAATTCATGATGCCCCAGGGCTAACACATTTTTGTGGTATGTTATAACGTTCAACTACACTTTAACAATATTTAATTTGATGAAGTAGATATCATGAATGTTTTTAAAATAATCTATTCATTATATATAATTATAAAAATTGATATATTTAATACAATTATATATCATCTTGCAGGTCTTCAAACAAAGGGAAAATTTGCATGTCCAATTTGTGGTCCAAAGATGAAATGTCGTCATTCAACAAGTTTAGGAAAGCAGGTGTTTGATGAGTATAGGCACTTCCTCCATAGAAATCATAAGTATCGAACTACTGAAAAACATTTTTTCAATGGGAAAGAGGAGACTACATCAAAACCATGAAGAATGTCACCTCACCTATGGAAGTTGGAATATAATAGAATTAATCGTCAAGGTTATACATCAGATCAAATTGTTTATCTATCATATATGATATGTTTTGAATTTATATTTTTATATTGTGTTGTTTTTACTCATGTTGTAATTGACAATGATTGTCGTTAATTTGTTTAACTTATATGCTTCATGAAGGTTGTCAAGGCATTAATGGCTGGCTTCCACAGGGACTAAAAAGTTATCCCAGACAATTTAGTAGGTTTCCCTACTATGAGCAGCTACAAATTGTGCATTTTTTTGATATAATGCATACTGGAAAGAATATAACAGAAACATTATAGAAAATATTGGATGGAAGGCATGACAAAGAAAAAATTGTCAAAATTTGTAGTGACATTCAAGAAGCCAATCATGTAATGAAAAATGTCATTCAATTGAGTAGTGATGGAGACCAAATCAATATAAGTGCCCTTCCTTGGTTATTAACAAAGCAGCAAAGCAATGCTATAAAATAAGTCATACAATTTTTTTTATTTCCCATAGGATTTGTTGTGAACATAAACAATATAATAACAAAGAAAGGTGAATTTGGGTCAGGAATGAAAATGCATGATTGGCATACCTTCATTAAGGTAATTATTCTGGTATATTATATACACTTGTATAATGCATGTACTTTTTAGTGTATTGTGTTTACTACTTTTGGAAAAATAATGAAAAGATCATTTTATAATTGTTGCAGTACGTTCTACCTCTATCTCTCCCAGACAACTTTGACAACAATGTCAAGCAAATTATATATGATCTTGGAAAATACATGAGGTAAGTAGCGAGATTTGTTCAATTCGTTGTATACATCTTATAATTGCCATTTTTTTACTTGTTATGTAATATATTGTATATTTTTGTTAAATATCATTAATATATTTGTACCTTGAATCTTGTAGATGGCTATGTCATCTAAAGAAATCCATAAAGAAGATATAAATTATTAGAAGAGAAAAATTCCTTGTCTAATGTGTGAAATGCAAAAGTGTCTACCTTCAAATTTTTCAATGCACAAGAACACTACCTCACACACCAAGTTGAGGAGATTGAATTGTGTGGACCTGTACACACAAGGTCAATGTGGATGGTTGAGAGGCACTTGAAATTTTTGAAGGATTTGGTTAGACAAAGAGCACATCCTGAGGGTTCTATGGTGGAGGGATATATGGTATACCGGACCATAGTGTACATTAGTGAATATCTTCCTAAGTTTGCAGCAAAGATCCATTTTGATAGCATTTGGGATCCCAACTCCATTAACAAATTCGAAGGGGAGTACCTATTGGAGAAAGGTAGATTGAGGAAAGTGAGAGGTAATTATAAGATGGTGATGGAGATTAATTGGAATACATTTTACATATGGTTTTTATGTATATTGTACTTATTTAATTTTTAATCTTCAATATACATGAATTATAAATTAAGGCCATGTACTGTGGTATTTAACTAATTATATGTCATTTCTGAATTTGAATTTATTTTCGTACAGCTGGTCAAGAGTGGGATGCACTACATTTGTACATCGCCAACAATCTTGATTGGATGATGGTATGGATTGAACGATTTTAACAATTTGGTCGCACATTAACATGGGAAGGTGTGGCTTCATTGGTTAAAGAAGCTCATCGTAATGGAGATTCCAATGTTACACAACGGGAAATTGATTTAGCATATGGTTTAAGAGATAAACAGGTACGTATAAATATATTAATCACCCATATCATTTAATTATTTTCAATTATATTGATGTATATATATCTTGAGATTGTTTTCTTTGCATACATTCGGCCAAGAATAAATATGTTTATCAACTGACAATATTGCAATAATTTTTACATGTTTGACATATTGCAGGTGAAACACCACAAGGCTATGTGGTGCAATGGTTGTAAATATCAAATCAAAATGTTGGATTACATAAAGAAAACTTGTGATTATGGTATAACTATAGTCTTTCAAGTGACTATAGTTTCATCTAGAAGTGACATACATCAAGAAGTCTCAGAAAATCAATACTATAGGATTTTGGATGATATACTTGAGTGTGACTTTAAGTCCTTCAAATTAATTTTGTTCATCGTCCTATGGTATAGGCTACGATTGAATGAAAATTATCATGAGAGAACTGTTATTGAACATGATAATGGATTTACCATGGTTAATACAAGGTTGATTGAGCGAGCTGGAAATGAGTCCTATGTTCTTCCAAGCCAATGTGAGCAGGTATTTTACTCAGAGGTTCTAGGTAAACTGGGTTAGTCATTTGTTGTTAGACATGATCCAAGAGGAAGGCGGTAAAGTATAATGTTGTGGAAGAAGAAGATACTTGAAGAACTAGAAGATGATGTAGATGATGATCAGGATCAACAGTTAGTTGATGATGATCCCTGACGAAGATGTCAAGAGGAGGAACTAGATGATGATGATGTAGGAGTTAATTTTTCATGAAGATGACATCCGTGTGGATGATGATATTATCAAAACTGATATTGATGATGATGATGATGATATGACCAATCCTTACAATGTCAAATCTAGATCGAATGATACAAACAAAGAGTTAGATGAAGAAGAAGATCAATGACATTGAAATGTATAAGTTATGCATTATATTATCTATTTGATATTAATTTCTTGATAGAATTATATTTGACTTATGTGGTTACATAATTAATTCATGATGTTTTTAATTTTTATGCCATTACATAATTAATTTAATGATGTACTTTTTAATGTTTGAAAGGTCAAAAAATTAAAAAAATTCAATAGTGATGTTAACAACCTTGAAATTAGTGTGTTTTATGTTTCATGTGATCATAAAAGATTAAAAAGTCAGTTGTAGAGGTGGTTGTTCAATGGTTGACGTGTATGTTGGTTCTTTTTACAATGTAACCAGGTTTGTCTTCTAATATACCTATGGATTTTCCAATTCCAATTGAAGGAAGCTCGAAGGACCTAGACCAACTGATGAGGACTTTAAAAGCCTCGTACACTTCGGGCTTTGCAAGACCTGAGAGGGTGATCCTTTAGTGTGTTTACAACCTCTACACCATTATTATAAACAACATTAACAATAGTAGATGATCTCACTTAATAGCTCAACACGATAAGATAATATCAACTAGAATTGGTCGTTCATAGACAATATCAACTATCTGGAGCGTGAGATAACTAAACAAAATCCATTGTATAAGATAGTCAATGATTTGCAATTTGTAGCAAGCTCTAGAAAAAGACAATCAAATACTAAACTACACGAATAATTACAACTTAGATCAGTGCCATATATCCATTGCAGGAGTCAAATTCATAAGCATCTAGAAGTTTATAACAGATTTAATACATCACATATAAGATCCCTGACAATATTGCATTACAATTTCGTCAGTGTGCATTCTAACCCTGGACTACTTATCAAATCCTTATACAACACATATCTGCCTATACTCCCATTTAAGCATTTTGATTAATTCCTTGAATTAAAACTAAAATATAATCATACACACCACAACAGTGAGATGAATAAAACAACCCTTAGTTATTTCATTCAAATTTCATATATGCATGTACAATGGAGAGATAGGAGCTCGAGTTTTTATTTCAACTCAAATTCTAGTACTATTATACAACATTAAATGTCTATGAACTCAAAACCTATTACATAATGACTCAAAACCTAGATTGCATTTATCTAAAACCATTGAACTTTACAATTCGCTCTGCAACTTCACCTAGACTCGACAAAAGTTATCTAACTTGCTAACCCGTACTTTTGGCCTTGAAATCCTTCTTATAGAAAATGAAGGAGAAAACAAGCACCAGGCTAGAAAGTACACTTGTCACCAGTCAATTGGAGCACCTGGTGATATTCTAAAATTTGTTACAACAGCCACCACCTTGAAAAATATTCTTGTTCAAAAATCATTACAACAACAATCATTCTGGAGCATATTCTTGTTCATCATGTCAGTGGAGGAAGGTTGATGCAATAACAAAAAACCACGTGAAACCCACTTCAAGAAAGTTATCCATACAAAACTAGAAACATTGTAACCACAACATCTGATTTGCCACTTGTCGGTAGCCCACTCTTTTTAGTCATCATCATTCAAATACTTAGCCACCCACCTATGGTATTCTTCATTAGTTGGCCAGTCAAAATCAATCACCTCTTTTACCTTTGTACTATAAGGAAAATACTTTACCGCTACCTGATTAGCATCTCTTTCAAAAGATTCCAAAAATGAGCCAGTACCAATAATCTTATCCATACAATTTACCAACAAATCATAATCTAAGTCATCACAAATTATTTTAATTTGATTATTGATGACTTTACTTGCTTGATCCTACCATTGTTGGAGTGTTATGATTTCCCCCTGCCATCAGTTATATCAAGTAACATTGTGTTACCCCAATCATTGAAGTTCTTTACCAACTCCCTAATCTTCCTACTTAGATCATCTGGTAAGGTCTGAAAACTTTGCAATGATTTAACTAATGTATAAGTAGGCTTCAATGATTGGGGCCTATTATTTGCATCAAACCTTGAGGCTTTAGTCATAACATCTAGATTATTTTCCCTAGGGATCCAATTTTGAATTATTGGAATCACTATCCGCTGATCCCGATCAATATTATTTTTTGCTTCAGATAGCAAAGAATACAAAGAATGTATAGAGGGTAGTTTATTATACACCTTTTCATTTAAATGCTCCAAAACAAGAGTAATAATTTATTTTTCTTTTGAAAGAAAACCCTCCTCTTTTACCCTTAGTGATGTCTATAATTGATCAATTTCCTGCATGAGCTACCTCTTTGTTGGATCAACATAGCACTCTATTTGTTCATCGACTTGTTCTAGAGGAGGGGTAAGAGTAGTATTTTGAATGGGAGACCCTGGTGTAGAAACATTTGGAGGAGGCATTGACCCTGCTATGGCAGGTGATGTGCTGGTTCCTGGAGCATTGGATGTTTCCCCAATATGTCTATACTTGAACCTTTCTACTTTAGTTTGAAGCTCAAGATTTCTTTGTTGCATTTTACTATATTCTTCAATTAAAATGTTATACTTCTCCATTAGGCTCTTTCTTTCAGCCTCCTCCCTTTCAGCAGTCTTTTGGGCCAACTTGGCCACATTCATAGTTAAACTAGTGGCTTTGGTTGTTGTAGTCTCTGGAGCCCTCTTTATTATTAATCCTCCTTTGAAATTTGGATTAATATCAGCAATGTCTGGCTTTCTTCCTTGTGGAGCCAATGCCCAAATTGCCAAGGTCTCATATTCTTCACTGAAGGAAGAGTTTTGTAATCCTGCCTTAACTTCTTCTTCATAATCCTGAAAAGGATTCTTGGACCTCATAATGGCATTGAAATCCAATGCATCTGCGATGTCCCATTCAGGAAAAATCAAAACACCAGCCTGATTCACTAGTTGTCTTCCTTCTTCAGGAGTGATGTTTTTGAACTCTTCAATTACTTATGCTTTCACTTCTTCATCATTCTCTTGATCTGACCTGTCAGGCCTTAGTTCTCTTCTCTCCTTGCATTTATTTTGATAATCCACAAATTTCATTCTTCATTCCAATTGCAAGAATACAAGAGTCTTTACAAATGCATTGTCATCTAAGAACTCCTTGCAAGCCTCCATTCTTGCATCCTACACACTCTTACCATTTATATCGAAATCGGATAGAACCAATTTAGCTAACCTAGGAGGGGATGGCATACCAACTTGCATGTCTTGATCAGTAACAATAATTTCATCTGTGAGATCCTCAGGTAGGTGATCGGTTCTTTGCCTCTTACAACTTGGCTCAGGTGGTGGTGATGGGGGACTAGGCTCTGGTGAAGATTTTAATATAATGATTTTGACATCCCTAGGTACTTTGAATTTTGGGCCTAGTGGTGAAGGTGCCTTCATTATTTGCTTCCCTTTTCTGTCTACTTCTTCCTCATCACTGCCAGTATCCCTTTTCCTCCTATAGATGCGCCACCTTTCTGTAGGCTAACATATTGGCCTTGTTTCAATTGGTTTATCACTTTGTCCTTGCATATCCAGACTTAGCCTTAAATTTATCTTTTTGGTTGTCAAGGTTTCCATTATCTCCTTAAAATTCTTCATTGAAAAATCAATTCTCTTGTGGTATGGAGTGAATTCCATCAATGGATCATACGTCAGATCCATTTCATGTACAATATCCAGTAGTTTACTAAAAGCTATCCACTTTCCCTTGTTTAATTCCTATCTATTTAAATCAAATTCATTCCTAATTAGGTCCTTAGGGAAATTAAACTAATGTGAAAATTTTCCACCTTTTATGCTTTGTCTGAAAAGAGCAAAGAAACCTTCAAGATCATGTTGTCGCCTTGGACCAAATCTCAAATGGTAATCAACAAAGAATTTGTCAAAATGTGTCCAGCCTCCCTTTGAAAATGTAAAGTCAGACACTACTATATAATCAGGGAATAATGTTCCCTTCCCCTTTCCAGTTAGGTTATCTTCATGAATACACCCCATCTACCACATAACTTCTACAAACCCTAGTCTTGGTGGCACATTGTATGGCAGTATGTGAGGGGTTCCTTGAAATCCATATATTCTTAGGACAATGCTGACTGGATATGGGATAATGTCACCTCAGTTATGTAAAACCATCAATTCTAGTTTCCTCTCCTTTGGCCTAAGGAAATCATGCAGTTCTTGAGGGATCTTAGGTACATTTACCATCAATCTAGCCCTCAATCTTGCAGCAAAACGATTATCAAATTGCACATAACTAGTGCTTTCCTTATTATAGGACAAATCTGTAGCCCATATCTGTATTGGAAATCTTTCTCCATTAATTGATTATCTTAAGTTCATCTTCTTAGCAAAGAAATCAGCATTCCTAAACAAGAACATATGCATCAACATGGAATACCAAAAGAATTGAGTACCAGTATCACCATTCTGCAGCTTCGACAGTCCTTCATCTATCCTCTCCACCAAAAAAGAAGCAAAGTCATATGTTATAGAGAAGTTAGGGTGTTGTATTTGCACCCCCATGAACATGTATGCAATTGGCATTACTACACCAGGGCTGAAACCCAAAATCTGACACAGTGAATAGAAAGTAGTCAGGAAAGGCTTTCCAAAACAATTCAATCTAAAGGGTTCCTGGTCACTAGGGCTGATGTGAAACTGTGAACCCTCTACCTTAACCACATGAGGTAGAAGCTGCTTAACCCTAAAAAGAGATTTCAATTTTGTATACTCCTGCTTCATTTCTTCAAGATTAATAGGAACCAAGTCATCACTTAGCTCACTCAAATCAAAAGTTTTTTGGATAACATCTCTGTTAATTTCCAATAGAACCCCTCCATCATTATCTCTGATTACCCATGTGATAGGGTCATATCTTTTGGCCACTGCTCTAAGTAGGTCCACATCAGGGAACACATTTGGAACAACTAGCTTTCCCATATCGTACATCCATCCATTTGAAAAAGGATGAGGAAAATTCCTCTATCCATACCATAATCTAAACATTTCTAAGTTTTCAGTGGAACCCTAGCATCAGCAATGTTGGAATTATTACACACCAACCCCTCCCCTAGGATTTTCCCTTACATCAACACCAAACCTTTCCTTCTCTCATTTGTTGATAATAGAAATTAATCTAGGAAATCATCGTACAAGTTTCTTTTCAAATACTCAATTTGGCCAAAGTGCTGCTTGGTTAGCACCATTTTAGAAAAACTAGGGCCTCACTACAATGTTACACTTGAAGTGGCTATGACTAAGTAGAGAGGAAATTACAGAGTAAAAATACCGCAATTCCTCACAATTTATGATTAAACAATAGCCCTAACAAAATATTTTAATGAACTAAGTGAAAAGCATAGTAGACCTCCCCCTTTCCCAAATTTAGGTGCAGAATGACTGGGAAATAGAGAAAATTAACTCACGGCTTTTTTTGCACAAACTCCAATTTCTAGCAGCAGCTGCTCGCAATTTCACCTTTGGCTCTGAAACTATTTTCATGAAATACTTGGATGCTTTGTGATACAAATGAGATGAGTAAATTAATTTTATGTTGATCAAATTCTGCCTATGGATGTCTCATCTGCCATTAAAGCTCACTTGTGGGCCGCACGAATGGCTCCAACCATAATTTTATACATATTTAAATTTGAGCCATTGATCCTTCAATTTGATCAAATCATCAACAACCATCTTCAAAATAGGCTAACATAATCACCAACACAGCAATAAAGAGGCCACTATGTCATACGCCACGAAGGAATGCCACATGGCAGTTGTCCGCGATATCGCAATTCTTTCATTTATCATCACGGGATGGCGGGCACCATCGATCTTTTTACCATAAAGCCTGCTCCTTCAAAAATGGTTGCCATCCTTTCCTTTAACTGTCGAGAAGCTTTTCCCTTAAAATCATAGCATCTACATTGAAATAAAACACGTGTATCTTACAAGCGCATTAGTAATCCGCCTCATAATACATTTAAAACCGGCAACGCTTTCTTCACTCCTTAGGCTTCATTGGATGAGACACGTGGCAGGCATTCACAACATCGCGATAACAAAATTTCTAATCACAGGATGGCGGACACTATCAATCTTGAAGAGACAGCTCATCAATGGTCATGCATATTTCATCCTTTATGAAGGGAATGTGGCACCCGCCCGTGATATCATGATCCCTATAATCGCTAATCACGGGATAGCGGGTGTCGTTGATCTCATTCCCTTAACATAGTCACCAGCCATGTCGTTAACCTTCGAGCAGCTTTTCTAGCGAGATTATAACATATCCATGGATTTAGAACATGTGCATCTCGAGAACACTTTAGTAATCCACCCCTTAATACATTTAAAGCAACCTAGTGTTTCCTTTACTCTTTAGGCTTCATCGGATGAGACACGTGGCGCCCACCTGTGATTTCACAATCAACCCAAGCACCATCACGGGATGGCATGGAATGGCTCAGATCAAATGGTAATTGGTCAATGATAGCTCAAATTTGATCCCCTGGATAGGACATGTGGCGCCCACCCATGATTTCGTGATCCTTGAATTCCCAATCATAGGATGGCGAGCACCATTGATATCCACAGGAAATAGATCAACAGTAGCACTAAATCAACCCTTGAGCTCCCCTGGATAGGACACGTGGTGCCCACATGTGATTTCGTGATCCTTGAATTCCCAATCACTGGATGGCAGGCACTGTTGATATCTGCAGGAAATGGATCAACGGCAGCACTAAATCAACCCTTGCAAAATAAAAAATTCATTAAAAGGAGAAGTAGGCATTACTAGGCGAACGACAAATAAAAAAATTATATTTATAGAAGAAAAATAAAATAAATCTACAAATTGTTTTATAATTTCACTTTTAATAAGCAATGCAGGTTGTTCATTGTGTTTGATCTAAATACATAGATTGTTAATTTTGAAAGGACAATACATGTTTCTTATTTGTAACAACTTGTCTTATTTTTGGATATTGTTTACGGTATTACATGTCACCATTTGAAAAATTTCAAGATTATTATTAAGTTGTTATAATATCAACATTGTTGCTAAAACATAGTAGACACAACAAATAAAAACATGACTATTCTTGCACAATTTGGCAGGAACTTCGTTGCTCTACAGCTCTTGTTAGTTTTTGGATATCATAATTAATAAATTTAAAACTTATCAACTTCAAGTATTTTATATTTTGTATGTACAAATGAAAAAAATATAATATAAAGAATAATTTTAAATTTAAATTTTAGTCTTTGATTGTTGAATTATTTTAAAAGGATCATGTACTTCTATTTAATATTTAATTCATTTATATCACAGAATCATTATAATTTAATTAATTATGAATTTAATAATTAAGTAATAAATATTCTATGAATTTTAGAAAATAGAATTTAGTTTAATTTTAAAATAAAATTTAAGTTTTTAAATATTGTGTTGATTTGATTATTTATTTTCTTTATGATTGGTTATTCAAATTTAAAGAACACAATTCAACTCAAAAATATAAAAATAAGCATGTAAAATATTTTATGATTTTTTGAAGTTGGAATTTAATATGATTTTACAAAATGAAATCATTTGGATGCAAAGAAATAAAAAAGGTTATTTTATATATTTTTTCATTTCTTAATTTATTCTCAAATTATAATTATTTATTGGTGAATTATTTTGAAAATAATATTTAGTTTTATTTAATTATATTAAATATAGTAGAATGATCAACCAGTATACCAATGCATTGCAAATAATCCCTGCATACACCAAATCAAACCTTTACAGATGTATACATTAGATAGGATGTAGTTTTATTTAATTTATTTATATTGAATAATTAATATAATTTATAAACTAATATCAAGAAATAAATAACCTTAACCCCAAGATTTATACTAGAACTCTAATTGAACCCTAAACCTAACCCTAATTCAACCCTAACAATAGGATTTAATTACGGTTAGGGTTAGAGTGAGAATTTAATTATGGTTAGTGTTAGGGTTAGAATTAGAGTTTAATTAGGGTTAGGGTTAGGATTCAATTATGATTATAGTTAGGGTCAAATCTATAAGCTAATATTAAGATATTCAGAACTCTAACCCTAACCTAACCTTAATCTCCATCCTAGAATGCTAATTAAACCCTAATTGAACCCTAAAAATAAGGTTCAATAAGAGTTAGGGTTAGGGTTTAACAAGTAGGTTTATGGTTAGAATTAGGGTTCAATTACCTGGTTAGGGATAGAATTTAATTAGTGTTATGATTAGGGTCAAGTTCAAGTTATAGTTAGGGTTTATTTACGCTTATTTTGGTTAATCTTACAATTCAGGTTTAACTAGAATGCTAATTGAACCCTAATTTAACCCCAACAACAAGGTTCAATTAGAGTCAAGGTTCAAGTTCAATTAGGGTTACGGTTGACATTCAATTAGTGTTATGATTAGAATCAAGTTCAAGTTATAGTTAGGGTTCAATTAAGCTTATTTTAGTTCAGTTTACAATTAAGATTTAATTAGAGTTAGGTAAATATGCTTCAATTAGGGTTAAGGTTAGGGTTCATTTAGATTAAGGTTCAAGTAGGGTTCAATTAGGATTTAATTAGGGTTATGATTATTGTTTAAATAGGGTTAGAGTTAATGCTAAGTTAGGATTAAAATTATTAATCTAGAATAAAGCATGAAGCTAAGGTTAGAGCTATGGTAAGTGGTAGACTTAGGCTTAAATTAGGGTTTAATAAAGGGTAGGGTAAAATAAGGGTATAATAATATTGGTTAATTTTTAAGTCATGACCATGCTAGATGCCAATTTGGTTTAAAAGACCCTTTGTTGAAGCCCACAAGACATTTATTTCTATATACCTTAGATATTGTTCATATTTATTATAATTGTGTTTGACCTCATGAGAATGCTTCGGAGTAAAGTACACCTTGCAAATCCACCTACACTAGGAGAACCATTCAATCTCTCTAAATTTTATTCTTATTTTGGAATGATTATCAAATTGGATATGTCCAAAGCCTTTAATAAGTTGACTTGGCAACTTCTATACTGCATATACCTCTTTTCAACTTCAACCAAGGGAGTACTAATTGCATAATGAATTGTCTTCTTTTTCAATTCAATTAATCATCCCCCATAGGGTCTTCTTCATAAATTAGGGGATTAAGTTAAAGAGACCCATTATCATGTTTTTTTCCATCAAAATGGTAGAGGCCCTTAGTGTAGAACTTATACTAGCCAGTATGTTACAAAAATTTATATGACTTCCAATTCTAGCAGCACAAGCTAGTACATAGTGTTTGCAGATGTTACCTGACTTACAAGATAGATGAGTTTATAGAGGAGATGTAAATAAAGACAACTTTTCAATTTGTTTTAGTGTCCAGTGTGGAGTATCTAAAATTTATTGTTAATTATGAATCTGACATTGACATATATCATTGAACTAAGATTGATACTACTGTTCTGATTCATTGGCGATAATTATTGGATCAGTGTGAAAAATATAGAGATTTGTGTTTGACTGCAAAGAGTTATCTCTTGTGATTTATCAACAAATTATTATTTCTATTCATGGGCTTCTTACACAAGACAATATATTTATGCATTTCTTGTAGAGTCTATTCTAATTGATCATAATAAAAAAAACTTCTAATTTTGAAAATAATATAACATAGAACCAAATAGCAGTTAAAATCCCAAACAAAGATTGTCAAGAGTGTATCTCATTTAGCTTTTATTTAATCTTTCTATTTATGTCTACAATTTCTTGAATTTTTTCTGATCATCCAAATAATTTAACGTTGATGGATATGTAACACATTTAGTTCATTCATGCCCTAGTTCATCATATTTGGTAGAGAGCATGCCCATCTAGAGATGACCTTAGAATTTGGTTGACTTAACCAGAGATAGTTATGTCGACAAAAATTTAAATGAGACAAGAAGATTTGGAAGCTAAGGGTATACACATTAATGTCTAAGTTAAACAATTAATACCCTAGATAAACATCAGTTCACACAGTGATGAGTCTGTAGTACGTAGTTGTGATTCTAGATAGTAGGTGAGCCAAATTTGGTTCATGGTGATTGGTTGAAACCTGGTGCAATACTAATTGATCTTGGCTTAAATGCAGTAGTGGTATGACACCTTCTAATTTCCTTTTTCAAAAAAAGTTTGTAAGTAAAATATGGTTAATATATAGCAAATTAAGCCAGTATTGGCATGGTGTGTTGGTTTATAGGTGGCATTGTTGTTCTTTCCACAAAGGTTCAAACCCCGTTGGGGTGGTATTGTTGAATGGTTGTATCCGATTCATAGCTCCGGTCAAAAGTGCTTACCCCTTGAATAAATAAATATATATATATATAGAAAATTAAAACTATTGCTTCTACTTTTGTATGATCCTAGTGCTAAAAGAGAATACCAATTAGTTGGTCATGTTTCCTATGAAGAGGATTCAAGAATAACTTCATCAATTAATCCTCTACCTTGTGGTCTTGGTCTAATGAATATTGCAATGCTTTTGTCCACTACTCTATAATCAACAAAACGAACATATGGGTTCAATTGAGATTTTTGATGTTTGATCCAGGCCTTTTGAAATACACAACAAATACAAACAAAACTATTCTAAAACTTAATGGCAGGAACTTCACTCCTTTGCAACTCTTGTTATATTATAACATTCATAACTTAAACCTTTTTATACACAATGTCAAGTTAACTATAAATTGTATAGAGTTTAGATTTGCTATATCTCTCATATATCAACATAGGTAAATTTGAAAATATTTTAAATTATATAATTTCAAAAAAAAATTGCATAAATTTATAGAAGATTATTTTTATTAAAGTGGTAGAATCTAATCCCAATACTAACATTAATTATAAGTCTAACAATAAACCCAACCCTAAAACTAACACTAATTAACTTCAAACCTAACTCTAATTTTATATCCAACCCTAAACATAACTATGATTCTAAAACTAACATTAATGAAACCCTAATTGAGCCATAACCCTAACCCTAATACTAACCCTTGCCCCAATTGAACCCTAACACTAACCCCAAGCTCTATCATAGAACCTTAATATTTACCCCAACCCAACACTAATCCTAATAGAATCCTATACCTAATTTTAATTAAAGTCTAACCCTATTTGAACCTTAAACTTAATTGAACTCATGTTTAGGGTTAGGGTTCAATTAAGGTTAGGGTTGAATTATGGTTATGATTAGGGTCAAAATTCAAATAGGATTATGGTTGGAGTTTAATTAAGGTTGCTATTCACTTAGGGTTAAGATTCAATTAGTATTCAATTAGGGTTAGGGATCAATTAGGGTTATAATTTGGGCGGGGGCCCTAGCTCAGTTGGCTAAGTAATTTCGTTGCGGCTCTGCTGGTCATGAGTTCTAGTCTCCCCCGTTCTGTGGTACTAGAGGGCGTGTCGCGCCAGCACTGCTGGTCACGTTAAAAAGTTTACCAGGCGCACTGCAGTTTATAGGGGGTCGTGCTACCCGATTCCTGTAGTCTAAATAAAAAATAAAAAAATTAGGGTTATAATTTAATAAGGGTTTAATTAAGGTCAGGGTTAAGGTTAGTCTTAAATTAGGGATAGGATTGTAGTTATGGTTCAATTAAGGTAAGGGTTATTGTCTATTTTAGGGTTAGGGTTCAATTAGAGTTCTCTAGGGTTTTGATACAATTAGGGTTACGATTACAGTTCAATTAGTGTTAGAGTTAGGGTTATAATACGAGTTCAATCAGGTTGGGTTCAAGGTTTAATTAGTGTTAGAGTTAGGGTTGCAATAATAAATTTTTCCATAATGATATGGGAAGGCATTCAATTGGATTCATATACAAATGCATAAATAAGAATTGGTAATTAAGAATTCTCTAGAACTAAAATTATAACAACAAATACAATCCTTAGCTTAATCATTTTTTCTTGTTAGGGTTGGGATAAGAATTTAATGGGTCCAACTGAGACTTAGGAAATAAAACCCTGCGGAGGAAATAAAGCATTAAAATCAAAGTTGGGTTTTAATTTTAATCCAGTGACGTAAGCCTAATCCATTAACTCTAATTGTCATGTCATTCACGACTTAGCCAAAGCATTTCATTAAATACTAACTATACAATGTGTAGGTTTTCCAGATTCGAAGATATGGGAGAAGATCTCAATCGTACTCCACCAACTTGCAGACCTAAGGTGTCGCCCTGTTATTTGGTGCGAGGTCAGCAAAAGGAACATGTGTGTCCTGTATGGAATGTGGGGTCCAATCTCCACTATTGACCTCATAACCTGTGGTTTTAGATCAACAACGAAGATCAAAAGCTAATGTAAATCTCTGATGTTCCCTGCTAGCTAGCAAGAGGAAGATGAAGGTTGGTGAAGCATTAATGAATTATTCCTTGCTTGTGTAGACACGTCAATCTCAATCTATGTGAAGATGTTGTTGTTGGAAATCATGAAGGGTGATCTTTGGATTCTCATGTAGCTCTAGTTAAACAGTGACAGTACATATGCCACCAAATTGCCATGTTTGCACATACATTTTTACTAAGCATTGATGAAGGTTTCCATTACCTTGCACAATAAATAGAAGAGGAATTTACTACTAATAGTGTCATTCTTGTAGCAGTTAGAGCACTTTTTGGGTTGAGTATAATCAAGTTTGAGTGTTTTTCTGAGAATAGAAAATGAGTAAGTCAGTAAGGAGGTCTATTCATTTGAGCTCACAAAAGCTTGGTCCTACTATTTAGGAAGGTACTTTGGTTGACAAGCTCAGGCTTGTGCCCACTAGATGCAGTAGAAGGTTGCAATTCAAGGACATTGCTGCTCAACTGGCAGATGAAAAAGGCAAGTAATCAGTGGTGTGCTCCATTACTAGTGTTTGTAGGAAAATAAGGTATGGGCAGCATGGCTCCTGTGGATGCCAACACTTCTGATGATGTAACCAAGACCGACTCGGACTACTGTCAGTATTTACCTCTCTTCAATCACGGTCTGTTCTTTGATGGCGAGGAGATAGTTTTGGTGCCATTGGTTGTTAAAACCCCAAGCAGACCAACTCGAACCATATTGGGAAAGGACAAGAAAGAAGATGAGGCTGAGATTCTACCGTATTGGGCAACAACTAGAAGCAGGCGTGTATACCAAGGTTAGAGTGTTGGTAACAGAATGGTGGTGGGTAAATAAGAAGTTGCTGTGGTGCCTTCATGGCAATTTGGTTTCCTGGCATTTTTGTATGGATGGCGACAAGGGGATTTTGATGACAGTTTGTGTTCCCTTTTCTTTTAGCTTTCCCCAGTTCATGTGCCAAGATTTTGATGACAATTTGTGTTCCCTTTTCTTTTAGCTTTCCCTAGTTTGTGTGCCACTATGTTTTGCAGATTCAACATGTGGGAAGTTTTGAAATGAAATTCAAATGTAATGGAGATTTTGTTCAAATTAAAACCCCAGGAGGACCGACTCGAACCATATTGGGCAAGGACAAGAAAGAAGACGAGGCTGAGAGTCTACCGTATTGGGAAACAACTAGAAGCGGGCATGTATACCAGGGTCTGAGTGTTGGTAAGGGCAGGGTGGCGAGTAAATAAGAAGTTGTTGTGGTGCCTTCATGGCAATTTGGTTGCCTAGTTTTTTTGCGTGGATAGCGACAAGGGGATTTTGATGACAATTTGTGTTCCCCTATTCTTTTATGCTACCCCAGTCCATGCACTATAAATTTTTTGCAGATTCAATGTGTCAGAGGTTTTGAAATGAAATTCAAATGCAATGGAGATTTTGTTCAAATGAGAATTTGTGGTGAAATTACATTTGAGCCTGAAGCTTGTTGCTCCCTTGTCATATAAAAGGGAATTCAAGGCTCATTTGTAGGGAGAGAACTGATGAAAGCTCTAGCTAGTTTTGAGTTGAATATATGGGTAGAAAGATATATGTCCTCTAATGAGGAAGTGATATCTGGGTGCCATTGGCTGTTAAAACCCCAAGCGGACGGAATAAAATAGATATCCTGTTTTGAGTTTTGGATGAATATATGCAAATTATCTTAAATTGTATGCAGATATGACTTATAAGCATGAATAAACATATAATTCTAATATATTTTCTCTCCTTATGTGGATTTGAGTGAATTTTGAATGAAATGTTAATGATGTTGTCATTCTTCTTTTGAGAATTTGTTCAATTGTGTGTCTATGTTTTTGCTTTGATTCAAGAAAATCAATTAAATGCTTAAATGGAGTCATAAGTTTACAATTATTTACAAAGGATTTGATAAGTAGTAATATATCAAAGAATTGAGCTCCATAATGCAAGGCATTATATGAGGGCCGGGCTTAACCGACACACTCTAAGGGTACAGTCCCTTAGATGTCTGACACCATGTGGGGCCCTCTTAACACATTTGCTCAGTCATTGGATTGGGGGATTTAGTCTTAATCCCACATTCATTTCATTACATGAATTGTGGTGAGTGTTCCTTTTTATATTACGAAGTATCGATTCATTTTCTTTGTTAGGAAATAGAAAAGATTTATCTTTCTTATAACTTTAATAATAACTTTTTTTTAAAAATATTATATCTTATTTATAATATTTATTAATGTTAATTATATTTAATTGTTTATTTTAATGAAAAAATGTTTATTATGTTTTATTTAAAAATAATATTATTTTTATATTAGATGATTGATATTTAAATTAAATGAATTAAATGTGATGTTTTTTGAGATGTAGATGTTGATTATTTGAAGTGCTAAAAGAGGTTTTGGACTTGATTTTATAAATGCTTTTAAATATGTTATTTAAGTGTTCTTTTCTTTGGTTTAAATATGTGTACAAAATAAAACTATTCTACAAGCTTCAATCTATAATTCCAATAATCAACTAATAAAAAATTATTTTTTGAAATTATTTTTTATCTTTTAACATTTACACTTTATTATGGATTGACAATGTTTACAAACATCATTTTTTTTTAATCAAAGGCGGTAAGCCTATTTATTTATATATTAATATAATAAGAGTGAATATACATAGTATTACAAAATCTACTAAATTGTGAGGCTTGTGTTATCTTCATTTAGATCCCTAGATGGTCAATAAATGTCTCAAAGTATTACTTTGGTTCATATCCATGTCTGAGAAACCAAACTAGTGTGCAAATATAAATCTATACCATAAGAATCAACTAGCAAATAATTGATGTTTAGAATTTAGTTGTGTTGATCTAATATTTGAACCTCAATATAGATAGAAAGTGTTTAGTAACATTTTTAGGGAATGTGCTAAATTGTGAGGATTATGTTCTCCTTAGTTAGAGCCCTAACCAAACCAATTCCATGACATAGGAATAATGATTAGAGACATGATGATATATGTTATGAGAAAATGTTATTACATTTCTCTCAATGAAAATGTTATTACATTTCTCTCAATGAGAATGTTCTTTTGATAAATCCTCATTGTCCTAATAATATTTGATCATTTTAAATGCTTAAATGATTTTTTTAAAGTAAAATACAACATGAAAATCAAGATAAACATGCATTAGGTAAGCTCACAATGATTAGTGGGAGGGTGCTGTCAAGATTTAAATTGAATTTAAATTTTAAATGTGTAGGGTTGATAATTACTACATCAAGTTTGCACTAGTAGATCTTATGCAAGGTAGGGTAATGTCATGAGATTAATTCACACAAGAATATCCCACTTGTAGACTTGTTATTGAACAAAGGACAATCTATTCAAAGTTTACCAAAAATAGTAATGAAAAAGGGCATAAATATATTTTTCTCTAAGATTGATGTGCATGTGAACTTCTATTATGGTGTATGTTAAAATAAACAAGATATCAATGAGGAAACTATTTAAGTAATTTTAAAAACTAAAACATATAGATTTACTTAAAATATATATAGTTTACAATTATATTCTCCTTCCAATAGTAACTCCACCAAAAGCATACAAAATTTAAAAAATATGTAATGAATAACATATATCAAACATTTAAAATAAATATGAGAATTTTTGTTTAGTTGTGCATATATTATATATATATATATATATATATATATATATATATATATATATATATATATCATATATATATATATATATATATATATATATATATATATATATATATATATTACTAAATTCTAGATAGATTCTTATTTTCTCACTATTTGGAGATCATTATTTAGTTCCTTTTTTTTCCCCTCAATTTCCTTATATAATATTACACCTCTTTCAATGCAAAAGAGTCCATATCTAATCACTTGCTCAACCTAGATTTCATAGGCTTTTCCAAATGACTTATATTTGTTAAACCTTTCAATCACACAATTATCAATACATAATATCTCTAAATCATCAAAAACCAAAGGTCCATCTAATGCATGTGTTAAAATATTTAAATTATTTTTAATATAAGAAGTTAATATTTGCTAAAAAATTTAATTGATAGGATCTTGCTAAAAAAATTATCTGCTATCAATTGAAAAATAGGATTGCAATGTTACCAACTCAAGGTCCCTATTCTAGGTTGTGCAGAAAAAAGAGCTTTTGATGGAAGGAGATGAAAAAATTGCTTTAATAAGATTTTATCTCCATCTAATCTCAATTGCATGAGTCTTTGAATGAGGATTTGGTGAGATTCAAGCATAATTTGAAAATATTGTAAATTAAGAAGATTCATGGTTTAAAAGTTAGGGCTAAAATAAATTGGCTAAAAAATGGAGATAAAGGCTTTGATTTCTTCTTTAATTATATAAAGGAGAAAAATTCTAGGGAAGAAATTGGATCAATCTAGGTGAATAATCAACATATAAATGGTCTTTCTTCAGTTATAAATGAATTTTAATCTTTCTATTAAAATATTTTCTTTGTTGAAGATAGCAATGTCGACTATAAAAGATCCCAAGATCATTGTCCACAAGTCATCCCTAGGAAAATCAAAGAGGAAGACAATGATTGGCCTACAATAGATATCTCTAAGGATGAGATTGTAAAGGATATTAGAATATATAAAAAGGATAAATCTCCAAGTATAGATGGGCTTGCTACAATTTTATAAAAAAAAGTTAACTAGATTAGGGTTGGGGTTAAGGTTCAATCAGGATAAGAATTAGTGTTAGGGTTGGGGTTAAGGTTCAATTAGGATAAGAATTAGTGTTAGGGTTAGGATTAGAGTTCAACTATAGTTCAAAGTTAGGGTTATGGTACAATTATTACTACTGTTCAATAAGTGTTCCCTTAGGGTTATGATTAGAGTTATGAATCTACAATTAGGGTTCAATTAATGTTCACTTAGGGTTTCTTTCTTGGGAGAAGTTTTTTGTATGGTACAAGTGTATTTTATAAAATTAATATGTCAAGAATTAGTTGTAGATAATACTACATGTGATTTTTCATATGGTATTAAATTGTAGATTAAAATTGATAATATATTTCCTTCCTTCTTTTACATTGTAAGCTACCATAATATATGGCCTTAAAATACTACTCATATTTTGACCTTTTCTAAGCTATACAACACGACATCCTACAAATAAATTTGTTATGCATTTTTTCCAAGCACAAATCCTTAGAATTCTTAATGTGTTACTTAGGTTAATTGTTTATTGCAATAAATAAATACACAATAATATATATATTATGGATTTGAGGGAAAATATTAAAATATTTATATATATAGAAAATTTTAAATTCAAGGGATTCAAGTATATACATTTGCTTTTGTTAATGTTGATGAAGATACAAATGTTTATGAAGCGCCAAATTTGATGACATGATCTTCCTAAAAAAATGGAATATCTTTGCTGTATGTGGCACTTGAAATTTTCTACAAAACTATAACTAACTCTACCTCAAATTTGTGACTTTGGACCTATTTTGCATCAATAAATATGAGCTTTGACACATGCCTCCTAATCTAGCATACAATATATACTTAAATGCTCAAAATAGTTGGGAGTAGTGTTGAGATTGGTGGATCTTTGGGAAGGTCCAATGTTTCACCTTTGTATCTCTCCCTATAGATAGAGGTAGAGATGAATATAGAATGAGAGAGGAAAAGGGATAAAAATAGATAGAGATATAGAGAGAGATAGATGGAGAAATAAATATATAGAGAGATAGGAGATAGAGGGGGGATATATATATATATATAGAGAGAGAGATATATGGAAAGATAGTATATATAAGGAGATATAGAGAGAGGGGAGAGAGAGAGAGAGATAAGTAGAGAAAGATATTAATATTTTATTTTTTGAAAAATATGTAATTTTTTAACCATTTTCCTATATATTTAGTATTAAGATTTTTACATCTTTTAACAATTCAATATATAATAGAAATAAAATATAGTTAATAATTTAATTAACTAGCATACCTATATTAATTAATAATATATGTAAAACATGCTGAGAGTTATCTTTATCAAGATGCCTATTGACTTGAAAAAATGCTTACATTTTCATGAATATGAATTTGGAAAGCAATCAATTTGATTTCATTATTGTTTGTGTCATTGTTTATCTCAATTCCCATATATAAGAGTACACATTGAAATTTGAAATCATACCAACTTGTCTATAACAACAATCAACCAAGAATAATAAATTTATAAGCAAAAATGTTCATCAATCATTAGATTTAGTATTGACAGCATCAAAGAAGTATATCATGACAAAATGGCATTAACTAACTTAGATATATCTATTGAAAAGGACCTTTTGTATCATGTGTGAAAACTTAACATCATCTTATTTTTCATGCTTCAAAATGTTCAATTCTTTTGTTGTTACACCCATAATTTCTTCTGCCACTTCTTCAAAAGTTGTAATCCAAGTGAATGAAGTATGGTCTTCCACTTTGCTTTGAAGTATATATTTATAATCAAATTTATGAAAAGTTTTATCACATATTCCACAATACCACTGACCATTTTCATTAGTGTTTACCTTCTTTTTGCAATGCCTATCTCCAATTTTCAAGGGGCATGTTGTATAACAAAAAATTTATATCTTATTGAAAGATAAGGTAGATTTTATCACTATCCAATAAGGTTTACCAGAGTCGGCAAGGTCTTGATCCTGTATTTGTGAGATACTAGGGTTAGGAACAAATAGGGTTAGGGTTGGGGTTCAATTATGGCTAGAGTTTAATTAGGGTTAGATTTCAATCAGGACTAGAGTTTAATTAGGGTTAGGGTTCAATTAGGGTTAGGGTTAAGGTTGAATTAAGATAAGTGTTCACTTAGGGTTATTGCTAGGCTTAAGATTGAGCTTAAGATTTACTTATATAGTTTTTTGGATAATAGAAACAATTTTGATTGATTTAATATTTTCTAAATTCATTATTGAATTTAAATCTTATAATTTATTCTCTAAATTCATTATAGAAACAATGTATGAGAATTTATTCTATTGATTTTGAGTGTGTAAGTGTGGCTACATATATAGGGTTTCTATACATAGTATTTGTAGGAGAATGGTATCTCTATTTTGAATTATTCTAAAAGTTGTTTCTATGTAGAAGTTTTTAAATTCATTTTGTTGTTATACTCTATAATTGGTAGTTTATATATTGTACTTTCTCTATACATGATATCTAGCAAGATTGGGGACACTAATAGAACCTTCACTTATTTTTTAAAAAAGACTAAGAAATTTATGAAAATTTGACAACATGAAAACCATGAAAATAAAAGTGAAAATAAAAATTTAGCAAAGTAAAAATGGCCAATCATGTGCCAAAAATGAAAAGAACCATTTGTTGTTACTCTAATATTTCAACCACCTACTAAATTGCCAAGTGCATTTTATAAATGTATCATGCAATTGGAGCACAATATTGGGAATCAATGTGAATGATTCTCATCAAGAAATTAGACAAGCTTTGAGATTGAAGGACCCAAGCTCTTTGTAGGTTTCCAATGAAGATATAATTAGCCACTAATAGGAACAATAAGAAAATAGATATAGAGGGAAAATAAATCCTAATCTCTAAGAGTGTTGTGCTAAGAATTACATACACATCTCATAAATTTCAATAGAGACATGAGACACATTTATAGAAATAAAGGAAAGAAAAAGCTATTTAGATAGTTATTAATCTACAAAAGATTAGGACCTAGGTACTTCAAGAGATTAATAAAAATAAGTTTTTATTTATAATTTTTAAATTAGATAATTTTGAAATTATCATAGATATAAAGTAAAGATAAAATATTTTTCAACAGAACAAATAAAAATGACAAACAAAAAATGTGATTAATCAAGAATAACATGATATTGAAAAAAATATAATAAATAAAAGAATATGCATAATTGTAGATAAGCCATCAAAAGTCTAAATATACCTATCTTTATCAAAAAATAAAAATCTTTAAAATGACTATAAATTATTAATACTTATTAAGCTTGACGGCAGCACAAATTTCATCCTTCTGAAAAATAAAACATTCATTAAAGGGAAAGGGGACATTACTAGGCGGACGGAAAATTTCCTCGGGCCCCACCTTGTACAGTCCACATGGTAGCCGCCCGTGATTTCGCAATCAACCAAAACACCATCGCGGGATGGCGGGGAACGACTCAGTTCAAAGGATAATTGATGAACAGTCACCCAAATTTGATCCCCAGATGGGACACGTGTCGCTCACCCGCGATATCGCCATCCTACAATTCTCGATCACGGGATGGCGAGCAACCGTTGATCCTGAAGGCATTTTGATCGACGGCAGTGCAAATTTCATCCTTTTGAAAAATAAAACATTCATTAAAGGGAAAGGGGACATTACTAGGCAGATGGAAAATTTCCTAGGGCCCCACCTTGTACAGTCCACGTGGCAACCGCCTATGATTTTGCAATCAACCAAAGCACCATTGTGGGATGGCGAGAAATGGCTTAGATCAAAGGATAGTTGATGAACAGTCGCACAAATTTGATTCATAGATGGGACACATGTCGCTCGCCCACGATATCGCCATCCTACAATTCCTGATCACGGGATGGTGGGCAACCGTTGATCTTGAAGGAATTTTGATCGACAGAAGTGCGAATTTCATCCTTCTGAAAAATAAAACATTCATTAAAGGGCAAGGGGACATTACTAGGTGGATGAAAAACAACGACATAAGTTTTTTTAAAAGCGTTCAGCACAGGGCCAACCAGGACTTAGGAAAATAAAACCCACAAAGGAAATAAAATATTAAGACCAAAGGGACCAGGCCTAGATGGAACGATGCACATAAGATGTTTTTGAAACCCTTCAAAAAAGGTAACGGTGAAATAGATCCTGACCAAGGCATTACATAAACACAAGGGTTTAAGATGAAGAAAAAGCTAAAACCCCAGCCCTAAGAAATTTTCCAACACCATGAAAGCCTAGTGACATAAGGTAGGGCATGAGTGAAACATTAGGAACAAAATTTGAAGTTCCATCGGTAAAAGCATTGGATAATTTTATATTAATAGTTTTTCCTATTACAAATATAAAAGGTGAGCACAATAAATAACATGTATTTTTCTATTAAATGGGAAATATTTTCAAAAAGTTATAGTGTTCAACTATTGGTCCATTTTTTGTGTTCAACTATTAGTCCATATGTGTTTTTTTATAAAATAGAACACTCATAAAAGAAATTTGAAGTTCCATCACTACCCATAACCCTAAGCCCTCAACCCTAAACCATTAACCCTTAACCCTTAAACCCTAAACCCTTAAACCCTCTACCCTCTCTCTCTCCTCCGGTCCCTCTATCCCCTCCACCCCTTAACCTTAAACCCTTAAAACCATAAGCCATCCTTCCCATAACCCCCTCCCTCCCTCCTCTGTCTCCCCTCCTCCCTCTTTCTCTCAGAGGTATCTTTAATGTCTACCCCTCTTCCTCATGGGTCTCTCTCTGCTCTCACTCCCTCTATCTCTCTTCCTTAGAAGCCTTAACCCTTAATAAGCCCTCTACCCTCTACCCTTATGGGTAGTGATGGAACAGGAGTTTTGTTAGGTGTTCTGTTTATAAAAACAACACATATGGACTATTAGTTGAACACAAAAAATCTATTTGTTGTTATAAAAACAACACATAATGATTTAAAATACAACTTATATTGAACAAAAATGGACCAATAGTTGAATATTATTTTCCCTCTATCTCTATTTTTCTTATTGTTCCTATTAGTGGCTAATTAAATCTTCATTGAAAACCTACAAAGAGCTTGGGTCCTTCAATCTCAAAGCTTGTCTAATTTCTTGATGAGAATCATTCACATTGATTCCCAACATTGTGCTCAATTGGATGGTGTCTATAGTTTTAAATAAATCTATTG
>VDFB02077259.1:214264-264300 GCA_007258455.2 Sequoia sempervirens
CTCTTACACCAACACAACTTCAAAATAGAATCAAAATAAATTGCGGTGCTAGGGAGTGTAGGCATCAATATTGTCTCCTTGCTCATGAGTTGTAAAATGAAAACAACGAAGAAAATCAGCCTCCACCTTTGACAAAAGGAATAAATAATGACCCTCCTCCCCAATCACAACAAAAAAATCTAATATAAAAGCCAAAACTCCTAATAAACCATTCATTGGAAATTACCATTCGCCCTTCCATTATAATCAATCTAGATGTGGTGATGGGGAGATCTCTAAAATAGATGAAGAGGTTCATAATGATCTGAATATGTTATTTTTCCTCTTCAATGAGCTTAAATTATAAATATCCTACAACAAGTGTAGAACCTAGTACTTCCCCTAGTTTGGTCCTTGTGATTGTCCCTTTGGATAGTTAATCATCCTCACAATACACTCAAGATGATTGGGGGGTGAATGACTTGTTAGATAGTTGACTTGCATTCACCTTGCTAGCCTTTTGCATTTTTTTTATTTTCCTTTTCTTTTGAGATTTCATGTGTGTGTCATGTTCCCCCCTAATGCGAAGCTTTATGATGTCCTCTCTTGTGAAATTCTTCTATTTGTACCTCTATTATTCTCTATGTCATACATTGTTTATTTCTTTTCACTTTTTTTTTCGTGTTTTTCCTTTTGGGGATGATGCAAAGCATAGAGATTCCTTATGTTTCTTCCATGTTCACCCAAAAGATCCTTTTACCTTTCTTTTTTCACTTTTTTTTTGTGTTTTTCCTTGATGATGCAAAGCATAAATATTCCTTATGTCTCTTCCATGTTGACCCAAAAGGTCATTTTACCTTTCTTTTCTACTTTTGATTTGTGCTTTTCCTTTTGGGGATGACACAAACCTTAGAGATGACCTATGTCTCTTCCATGTTGACCCAAGTGGTCCTTTTACTTTCTTTTTCACCTTTATTTTGTGTTTTTCCTTTTGGGAATGATGCAAGGCATTGAGACTGAAATGTCTCCTTCATTTTGACCCAAAATTTTTTCCTTTTCTTTGGACTTTTTGTTTTATTTTTGCTTGTGTTTTTCCTTTTGGGGACAATGCATGACATTGAGACCACAATGTCTCTTCCATGTTGACCCAAAACACACTTAATTTTTCTTTTTTTTACTCTCTTTATGTCATTCTTCCAATTCTATGTATTTAGGGAATGATGACAATTCCAAGCTCTTTAATAAAAACATTACAGCAATGAACATACTGACCCAAACCCCATAGATCCCATATGTGTTTGGTGTGTTCCTTTTTGGGGAAAACCCCTCTTGTTTGTTCCTTTTGCTTCACATGAAGTAGCCTTACTCAACAACGTATGACTTGGCATAGGGGATTTCCAAGTTGGATCTAATGTCTTGTTTCCTTTTTTTTCATTTTACCTTTGCTACTTTAAAGTAATTTCTCATAGAACAACATGTAGCAATTCCCTTAAATTTGGGGCATACATTGGCATAATTCATTTTTAATTTTCTTGATTCTTCTAGTGTAGCCTTTTTACTTGATATGATGTGTTTGTCACTTGTTTTATGAGATTGGGTTTGATGTCCTTCATAAGTGTGATCTATCTTAGAATATTACATTCCTCTTGGTGCCCTGATGTGACACACTGCATCCACTAAGTTTTGAATATCCTATTCTTTGATTGGTCCTCTCTTGGAGACATTAGGCATGATGTTCCCTCAGTTATAGACCCCACATGAACTAAACAAGACTCATTTCAACATCTTTTGCATATTTCATTTTTCATTTTACATGGCCACCTTGCATAACACAACTTGTATGCCTATGGTGCCATTGCATTTGTTCATAAGTTCTAAGCATATGAATATTTTCCTATATCATGAAGCATGAAAAAACATTGTCTTTGTGGAGCCTTATTAAAGTTATCAAGAGGTATAACTTTGATATGGTTGAGCGGGAAGCCCATTTTGAGACATCACTTTTCTCATAGCCACCTTTCGGGATTTCTCACCCTGCAGACAGCCAGAAGTTATGTGGCCCTAGAGTGAGTATGTTGTGGATTTCTCACCCTATGGACAACCAAAAGTTTCATGGCCCTAGAGTGAGTATACTTGGGCTTTCTCACCCAATGGACAACTAGAAGTTTTGTTTCCCTATCTAGTGACTACACATTTCTCGCTTCAAACAAATAGCCTAGATTTGATCCACAATGAGCAAGAAAAATGATCAAAGCTTTCCTTCATCCTTTCTCATCATCATGTTTGTTCCTTTGTGTTCATGATTGATTTTTCATGGGATCATGATCCTCGGGGCTTGATCATCCCTCTTGAGTATTGTTATCTCATCCTACCAAACATTGGTGTGTTTGGATCCCTCTTGATGTTCATGATCGGATAATTTAGTGTGATTTTGAAGAAGGTTCATCCTCTCACTAAAGTGGGGGATAATTGTGGACATGGAAAAAGTAACCCTTTTACTTTTTCTCATGTTTAGGCCCTTCTAGTGGACTTTGGATTGATTTTTCCTAGATTGTTTTTTCTTGGAAATGTGTAAATCATTAAGACTTATAGGATGTCTTGTAAAGGTGTTGTGAGGTGTTGTAACCCACTTTCACACATTTCTAGGACCCTTTCATCATAATTCACTTAAACAACCCCCTTTTATCACTTACCATGTCTTATTTTCAAATATTGTAAGAGTTGTAACAAAGTGCCACACTTTTCTAAATGTTTCATCACTAATTCATCCCTTCCTCATGTTTAAATGTCCCCTTAGTGCACTTTCCATCCTTTCTTAAGTCTATTTTTGAGGATATTATCATTAGACAATATTTAATGCTCTTTAATTCCCAAAACCCACTTAAATTGCTTAAGTGGGACTAAGTCACCAATAGGGGTGACTTAGTCCTTTTCGGCACAAAAATCAAAATTATTTCAATTTTTTTGTGGGATTTTATTCTCTAACCCTTGAGGTCAACCTCTGATGTATTTTTTTTTTTTAAACATTGTAAAATCAAGTAAAATAATAATTTTTCTCCTCATTTTTCATCTTCTAATCTCCTAATCTCTTGTAATATCATAACTTAATAAGCATTCAATCCTTCAAGCATTCAGGCACTCTAAGCATAATCAAGTCATCCATTCAAGCACCTCATTGCATATCTTCAGATTTCTACATCAAGGGTTTGGTAAGTTTATGAGATTGCATGTTATCTATTTATCATTATCATTCTATTTCATTTCATCAACAAGGTTTTGATTACCAAAGTGGGGTTTGACCAAGGCAAACCCCTATACTCTAATCCTTAACCTTTTTTTCTCTTTTTTCCATGTGTGTTTGCAGAATTTATATGTAGATTTATCAAATATTTTTGTGTCAAAAAGTGGTCTAGAATCCATAAAAGTAAACATAACCCTAGTTGAGGCTTGGAGACTCTTTTTAGCCTATTTTCTATAGAATCAAGATCAAACACCTATTAGAAAAGCAAGTGCAGACCAAAATCTATAGGATCCTATCTTGAAATTCCCAAAATCTACAAGTGGACTAAGTCACCATCTTTGGTGAATTAGTCCCACTGCCTATCCTAGAAAGTGGTTTCTACATTTTTGGATACCCATTTGCTAGATTCTTGTTTTGTAAAATTTTCCCCAAAACTATACTAAGTCGCCTAGCTTGTTGTAAGTTTCCTAGTCAACTCTGTAGGATTCTAGAACCTCTCCACATTAGATTTCAGATTCTAGGTGCACCTATCCAGATCTATTCAATTATTTCATCATTTACTTACATTTTTAGGTGTTTTAACATATCACAGTGTGTTTTCCATCAAATTTTATTTCTTAGGATTAACATCAATTAAATCATTTATTTTTCATATTATTACATTAGTGAATCATAATTAGATGCATTACATCCCATTTACATTAATCTTGAGTGTAGACAATTGCATTTTGGCCCCCAATTTCCTCTCCTTTTAGGTTGAAAACCTAGAAGTGTTAGAGACAAACCTTGGGTAATCCAAAATCTTTGTGTATAGGGGTTCACTCCCACTCTCACTTGTAACATTGCTCCATATTCATTTTATTTAAAAAATACCCTTTAGGGGGTCACTCCTGCTCTGAAAGATAAACACTTTTAGGTACTGCAAGATTTACCTTTGAGAAATATTACCTATGTGTATATTTCTATTTCTCATCTTCCCATTAAATATACTCTCAATCATATGTCATATTCTTCTTCTCAAATATATGCCTTATGCTTGTCCATATGAATTATTCTTAAACTATTTCATCTACTTGAATAAAAAATATTTCTTTGAATGAAATCATACTCTTCTTACTTAGAAAAAAACCCAAAACATTATTTAGGAGCCTTCTCCCTTATTCCACTTGGCCTTTTCTATAATTATTTTATTTACTACTTTGTTATTCCTCACATGTCATTAATCAAAACTTAGCTAAATTTACTGGACACAATTCATAAGTCATAATATTTAATGTGGCTAAAATAAGATTCAGAAGCCCACTTAGATTCAAACAACATTATTGAATAGTCAATAAAATAGTCAAAGGGTAAATATATGATTCAAACTAGAACATTCAATCCCCTAATAAATTTTAAATCATACTTGCCTACATGATTAAGGTGATTAACTATAAATACAAACAATTTAGTGTCAAATATGGTGCCATTGACCATTTCATAGCTTTTTTCACACTTGTGAGATATCCTTTTTTTGTTACACATGTTGGTTAGTAAATTTCTAATAGGATCACGACCTAATGTAATAAGTGACTCCATTGATCCATACCCATCCTAGCTTGTTACAAGTGTGGTCAAAAGAAGAAAAAACACATTTTCTATCGCTACAAGTACAATCAACACTATATTGATACAATGTATGATGATTGTAAGTGAATTCCCCTTTTAATGAATAAAAATAAAATGATTATTATACCCTCAATCATCATAAAATCACAAAATCATAGTGATTCTCCTACATCATGCTACTAGATTTTTGGATTTCTTGTCACCATCAATGATTTTTAGGTTGACTTATTATTTACCTAAGTGATAATCTTGTGATCCTTGTAGTAATTTATACAAAAAAGACACAAGGTGTTGGAATGTAGAAGACTTACTTTTTTGTTTTGTGAGTAAAAAGCATTGCTTTGATGAAGATGAGACATACCAAGAAAAATAAAAATTGAATGCAATTCAAGTGACCACATAGTGCATTTACTTATACAAGCTTCCTACAAGAGCTATATTTTATCTCCCTTTAGAGAAATTCAAGCTTTCATCTACAATAAATATTTAAACACTCTCAAGATACACACTCAAACATAAACTAAACAATTAAAATACACCAACAAATCTAAAACAATCTATACATATATTCAAAAGAATTAAATCCATAATCTACATAACCATATACAAAAAAAACTACAAAACTAATAAATCGCTAAATCCAAAATCCTTTATTTGCATATGCTATTGAACCCTAATTACAACTTTATTTTAGTTTATATTTTGTTTGTTTGGAATAAACAAGTGCTGACCATGAACATAGAAGAGAAATACCACCAAAAGAGGTCTACCAAAAATAACTCAACAACAAGTGCAGATTCATTTATAAGAGCTTGGAGGGCATATTCAACAACCAAAGTAAAAGCGACGGATATATATATAGCAACACCAATTTTAACATTCGAAGGAATACATATCTAAAGTCTATTGTGAATAATCATATGTTTTAAATGGTATAGTAATGAAACAGGTACGGATATTTTAAATTTCTATTGTGACAACCGACCAGATTGGCCTATCAAGAAAATTTGGTGGTTTGTTAAAAGAAATCCACCTCTCAGAAAAAGCTGCTCCAGGTTTACTCATATAAAAAATTGGATCGTCAAAGAACGAAGTATTATGATAGTTACACAAGAAAATTTTATCACCCCACACTGTGGCACTAGGACAGTAAAGTCGTTCAAGGGGGGCTTCCAATTCTGTCCACACATTTTGTTCCCAATCATATTTCTGCATTCCTTCCTTTCCAAACGCAATTAGTTGTCCAAACGCATATAAAACATCGACGTCCCAAGTATTAGATTTGTAGAATGACATATCCATTATTGTTGTCCATTCTCTCGTCTTGGGATCATATCTTTGACTTCTAGTATAGAAATTACCAATGACATAAAGCATTCCTTCAATAAAAACACACCTACAGATGCCAACATTTCCGTGCATCTCAGGAAGAAGCTCCCACTTGTCTTCATCTACATTATAAACTGCTGCTTCACGGACTTCATTAACGTTTTCGCCAAGTACAGCATAAATTAATCCTGCAGATGAATCACAACATGCAAACTGGAATACACTACCGGCAGTTGGAATTTTAGCACCTTTTTTCCATGTACTGGATAATAAATCATATATCAAAATGTCTCTATAATCGCCATCTATAATCGAGCCCATCAAAACAATCTTATGATTAATACACAGAATCTGAGAAAATAAATTGAGGGAATATCCGGTGGGAATTGGAGCGAGAAGTTCCCATGATTGATCATCAGGGTCGTATATAGATATCCCACAACACTGGATGAGACATATATATTTCTGAGACGTTCCAAAGTCAATTCTATTTCGATAAAACTGGAAACATTCCATCGTCTCTTTGAATGGTTCCAACAACTGCTTAACCTTCGATTGAGATTTGTATGGCACTCTTAGTAAGATGTCTCTAATCATTTGTTCAGGGAGCTCATTCAAAAAATCCATTATCAACTCTTTCTTCTTAAATAATATATGAGCTTTACTCTTTCACAAGTCAAGTGTGTGCATAAATTAGAAGAATTATATCCAGCTGTGTCTTATTTAAACTGTAGGCATTGCTTTATACATAAAATGTTTCAATGGCCACGTCCTTAGGGAATGCCCTTAGGATGAAAAATGAAAAAATAAAAATAAAAATAAAAAATATTAAGGGTAAAAGTACATATGTAGATTATTTCTATGGATAAGCTTAACACATAAGAAAAACTATGCCTTATTGAATTACAAATTGCATAAAGTAAATTAATAACTATCAATATATCTATTCTACAATTATATCTATACTACAATATTAAAGTTGGATTCAAACAATGAATGTAGGATTTATTTTATTTCATTAAAATTAGAAAACATAATAATTATTTGGATAATTTCATAGAATAATATATTGTTCTATGTAAAAAATGATTAGTTAATGAATAGAAAAATAGGATCTTTTAAACTTGAACATCTGATTTTGTTTACACAAACTTATTAGAGATTAAATCTTGTAAACTAATTACAATTTATTTTATTTTCAGATTTATCTTTTGAAATTCAATGTGCATGTGAGGGATAAATTTCATGGTTGTATGATTTTCTTTAGAAATATTTATAATAAAATGTAATTTGAAATTTTGATAAGGTTAAGTGTTATGAAAATAAATTTTGCATAGACTATTCAATACTGAATAGAATTATAGGCAAATAATAATAATAATAAAAAATTCATAATTTTTTAAAATAATTTATGAAATTTTGAGAAAGTTGTGTTATGATAAATATATTTTGTATAGATTATTCATTATTATATAGATATATAAGAAAATATAAAACTAATTTGAATAATATATTTTTTATAATAATTTATTTCTGTAGATGATCATCGTAAAAATTATTTGATAGGTAAAGTTGTTGAGAATTAAGTTGTCTCAATCTTTACAAGTTCTTAAAAGTGTTATGATTTAATTATTTCTAATGTTTTAAAGTTTCATCTGAAAAATGAGACATCACACTTTGAATTGGTACTTGGTGTGGCATGTGTAAGATATTTTGAATTATAAGATGTAATTGAATAGAAACCTCTTGAGAAGATGAGAGATGCCCTATTTTTTTTAGTTCTTATGACAAATTATCTGATAGATCTTATGATTTTTTAGATAGTAAAGTAAAATTGAGTTACATTGGAATCCTATGATTGATTACAAGACATGTCACAAGAACATTATGAGGAGATTGTTGAGGCTAAAATGGAGTGTTTGTTTTGGTCAATGAGATATGCTTTATGATGATTAATGAAAAGTGTAAGAAACACATTATTTTTGGTGGAGTTGATTCTCCATGATTTGGGGTGTTGGAATTTGTGACCCAATCAGGGTTCCATATTAGGAGTTATTTTTCCTCATAATTTTAAGCTTTTATTTGTTGGTTTTTTGTATTGAATCTTCTATAAACTGATTCTTAGTAGTTTATATTACTGTATTATGATATGGGTAATATGTGAGATATAATTCTATTGAAATCAATCTAGTATTGTCTATTGATTATATTCCTATTAATCCTTGCACTACAAGTATTTTTCTCCTAATCGTGTTGCTAAATAACTCTTTGGATTTCTTTGGAGCATTGATATTTTTTACCTAATGGCTTTGTGCACATATATCATTGTTTAATGTTTTGTATTATTTATTATTCTATATATATGTTTTAACATTTTCTCTATGCTTAGATTATCTTTAATGAAATTTTTACAAAACTCCTCTCTAGGTTTATTATAGAAATTTGATTCCACTAGATTTTATTCCTTATAAATGATATCAAAGTCCAATTACCTATTATTCTAGTTAGTGGGTTTTCTTTTTCTCGAAGAAATTGAAATTTGAGTGTATCAAAGAGAACTATCTGATATTACTCCAAGCAATAATTATGGAAAATATATTAGGGAGGATTGAGGTAAGCAATTTTATTAGCCTAAATTTTTGAGCTATGGAATATGAACATATAAGAATTTCTTATAGATAAAGATTTGAGGCATGCAATAGGTGATTTTAAAAAAAATATTCTAATGCAAATGATATAATGGACTAGATAGCTAAATGGATTGTCAAACTATGCTAAAGAGATTCTATTATAATGAATTCACATGAGAAGAACATTGCTAAGAAAATTTGGTAGATTTTAGGTAAAATATATTATGACAGCTTATGGTTCATAATGTTATCATAAAAAAGCTTATTTCATATCTAGCTAGCATATCACCTTTTTTAGGTTGACACATTCACACTTACCTTATATGTAATTAAAATTTTAATATTTTCTTCCCACCTCATATGGTTGAGGCACATGTACTGACTTTTTAAGACATCTAGTTCATACCTAATTAACAAATGCTCAAACACTTGTCATATAAGAAAACATGTATTACATGTATAAAGGGCTAGTCAGCCATTTGATTCTACCTCCTCTACCTTTCCTACATATAGAAAGCTCTCATTATACATATTTTGACACTTTTTATGGTATATTATATACACACTTTTATAATCATTTATTCACTAGTGGAAGGAAAATTTTATTTTACAAATTCAAATATTGGCTTCTCCAACATTATAATTGAGCCATGATTCGACATGCACTGGTTAACCAAGGTGAATATAACACTTAACCCTATCATAACATATCATGGATCTAAATGAACATCACCATTATGTTTGGGTTTGAGAAATAAAATTCCTTTCATTTGGAAAATAATTAATTTTATTTTTTAATTTTTCTTGTACCATATACCTGGTTGTATGATATGAAATTTGTACAAATCTACACAAAAACCATAGAAATCCATACTATACATATTTTTGTGAGAAAAAGTAAAAAAAAATCATTGTCTTAAATAGCCCCTAAGTATCTCTACCATTTTTGTTCAAAATTATTTCCAAGTGGAAAATAAGTTCTTTTTAGAAGTCAAATTCATCTTTTAGGTTTTTTTTTGGAATGAGTTGAAATATTTAAAATCTATAGTTTTTTTTTCTTATACTTTCTCTAGGAGCTCAATTATAATATACTCAAGAACAATATCAAGATATGCATTTTTTTCATATTTAGATTATTCTCTAGTTTTTTATTGTCATGACCCATTTAGATTATTCTAGACAAAATTTTCTTATATCTAGATATTTTGGCAATTTCTATAGAGATATTTAAGATGGTTTATTCCCTTGAGATAATGCATCTCACATAGTGGCCTCAAGCCTTGCTATTTGTCCCTCATCTAGGTCATATTCAACATCAAGTTAAGATTTTTTGGTCTGTTTCTTATAGTTCATTGAATCCTAAACATTTATTCACAATTTTGACATATATAGTTTCTTATGAGATGATGTTGGTCAAATTTTAACTTGTATTCTCCTACCTAAAAGAGTATTCTCTTCTTCATGGTTAAGTCCATATAAATTTTAAGCCTACTTCTGAAGGATATGTTGTTGTAATGACTATAATTTTTTTCAAAAGAGTAACCCATGAGTGGAAAGAGTTTCTCTTCACTATTTTATTTATTGGTACAAATAAATATATATTTTTTTACTTATGGTCTCTCCATTTTGATAGCATATATTCATGAAAATTATTCAATTTTCCATCAACATATGCCCATACCTCTCACAAATATCCTACAAGCTTCCCTTAAATTGTCCATATCGTTAAATGTTGTGAGAAATAGAAACTTAGAATCTAATGTTAGTCATAGATTATGTGTATCTTCAATAATAAAATGATGAAATAAAAAAATAGAAGAATTTATATAAAATATTCATAAAGATAAATTAGAGACAACTACAAAATAATTTTGATATTACTACAATTACTCTCACCAAACTCGTTGAGGTAAGAGGAGAGTCTTATATATAACAAAATATGAGCATATTCATCTACAAATCACATGTCTCTTCTGGAAAATGAGTCTCATGTGGCTTAAACCTAAATTAAATTCAAATTCTTGGTGGGGTTTTATTCACCTAGATTTGATGTTAGCTTGTAGTGTTGTAATTTCAAGAAATTTGGTATAAACAATTATAAATACAAGGTTATTTCACTTATTTTCCACCTAGCAACTTTAGTATTCATGCATTATAGCAAATTGAGTTCACAAGAGCATACAAGAGTTTACAAGAAAATTCAAGAGCATTCAAGAGCCGATTATATTAAGTGTTTTAGAGCATTATTTAAGTACCAAGCATCATGTCTAAGTAATCATTTATCATGTTAATTTTTGAGCTAAAATTTGTGATGTAGGGTTTCATGATGCAAGTAAGCATTCAAGTTAAGATCTACCACATTCAAGCAAGAGTTAAGATATACCTCCTCTGGAGAGATTTCATACATGTTTGCAACATTTTATTCCTAGGGTTTGGTGAGTTGCAACACATCATTTTGTTCATTCATCATTCCTCCTTTAAATTTTATTTCACTTCAAGGTTTGAATACCAAAATGGGGTTTGACCAAGGAAAACCCCTTTCTACTAACAAAACAACATTTTTTTTCCTATTTAGTGTGTGATTTGAAGATCTAGGTTGAAGGATCATTGAAGAGTAGGATTGGAAAGAAGTTGTCAAAGTTGCAAAGTTATCTAAGTTTTTACCTTGTTTAGGAGATCATTGAAAAGGTGTCTATAGAGTAGAATTCAACATTTAAGATCAAGACATTAGGTCAAGAAGATAGGGTAGGGGTCTAAGTCATTTAGTGAAGTCTTGCATATGATTAGGTTTTGACATTAGGTCTTGCATGTTACTTGTCTTCACAAGCCCTAGCTTGGTGGTGAAACCCTCTTTAGTCTCTAATCATACCCTAGGATGCCCTATTCCAAGATCCCTTTCCCCTTTAAATCACTAGATTGAGATCTCTAGAGTTTCCTTGAATGAAAAAAGTTTGAAAGAGGAGGAACTCTATCCTTCTGCTCCATATCCTAAACTATGGGCCACCTTATTTCCATTGTAAAACGTCTATTGTAGATAGTGACATTGAATCTTTATTTTTTACTCAACCATGAAACCAATCTGCTTCCAAGAAACAAAGCACTACCATGTGTACCTATTTTTTCATATGTACAAATTTCCCAATAAACATCTATATTTGCACTTAGGGAGAATTTATTATCCCTAGGATACCACACATCATAGTTTAGAGTTCCCTTCATGTATCTAAATGCCATATTCATATCTGTAACATGATATTCTCTATGATCTTTTGTATATCTTTCCACAAGATACATTGGATGCATGATATCTGGTCTAGTAGTAGTTAGATACAATAGTCCTCAATCATTGATCTATACTTTCTCTAGTCAGTCTTAGAAAATTCATCATTTTTTCTCAACTCACAACTCAATAGCCATAGGGGCACAAACTTGTTTATAATCCTCAATTCCAAAATTATTGAACATTTCCTTGACATATTTTTACTATGAAATGAAAATACCCATTTTTGGTTGACCATTTTGTAATCCAAGGAAGAAATTCATCTCCCCACACATTGACATATCAAGTTCTCTTTTTTATATTTCCTCTAAGAAATTCTTGCACATATCTTCATTTCCTCTAAATATAATGTCATCCACATACTCTACCATAATAAATATTTGTTCTCCTTCAACCTTTAAATGAATATTGTTATCTATAGTACCCTTTTTGAATCCTTGTTGCAACAAATACTTATATAACCTTACATACCAAGATCTAGGAGCTTGTTTGAGTCCCTACAATTCTTTCTTCGATATGTAGAATTTATCAGCATCATTTGATAACTAAAATCCTTCTATTTTTTCAATATATATGTATTATTCCAATTCACTATTCAATAATATAGATTTCACATCCATTTGATAAACTTTAAGAAAATTATTTGGCAAAAAAGATAAAAAAATTTCTAAGGGCTTCCATCCTTGCCATGAGAGAAAATGTCTCCTCAAAATCAAGTCCCACTTGTTAATATCCCTTATACACAAGTCTATAATTTTTTATAAAAAATTTCCATCCTCATTCAATTTTTTCTTGAAAAACCCACATAGGTCCTACCACATTCTTACTTGTTGGCCTTGGGACCAATTCCCAAGTCTAATTATTTTCAATCTATTCCAATTCTTCTTTCATAGCCTTGACCCAATTCTCATTTTTGCATTCCCCATCCACTGTTTTAGGTTCCACCTCTAAATGTAAATAGAAATTTACTTGTTCATCTATCATAGCTAATTTTCTCCTTGTAAACACACCTTTTCTCTTATCTCCAATGATTTTATCTTCAATAATGATTTTTCTACACATACTTAGAAGTCTTATGGATCCTTTTTGGAGGTTCATCCTCTTCAACTACCATCTCTTTTTCCTTCTCTTCATCATCTTCTTCTTCACTACAAGTTGAATCATCATATTAATATCCTTCTATTATTACTGAACTTTGTAGTGGATCTTCATCCACCATAACACATTCACTTTCAAAAAACTTGTTCAACATTTCATTATAGCACTAGTAATATTTTCTTCTTTCAGAGTGTCTAATGAAGAATCCTTCATCAAGTATTGCATAAAAATTTCTTAAGTTTTCCTCTTCTCATCTAATATAGCATTTACTTCCAAAAACTTAGAAATAATTTATAATAGGAGGTTTACCATACCGTAACTCATCGAGATTCTTTGAACTGTTCACTCTAGCTTGTCTTCTATTAAGAATGTAGACTATCGTATGAATTTCTTCTTTCCAATAGCTATCTGGTAGGTTATCTTCCTTCATCATTATCCTAGCTGAAAAAATTCCTCTTAATTCCATGATATTCACAAAAACTATTAAAACCATTAGAAGTAAACACACCACCTCTATAAGATCTCAAGCACTTTATTTTCAAATACATTTCATTCTCAACCATAGACTTAAATTATTTTAACTTATCTATAGCTTTTGTTTTTTCTTTGAGAAATGTCACCCAAGTCATTTGAGAATAATCATCAATCAATAACATGAAATACCTATCACCATATGAGCTTATTATTATAGTAGGTCCATACAGGTTTGTATACACCAACTCCAAAGGACTACAATAGAACATTATTTTGTCTTGAAAATGTTCTTTATTTTCTTTCCATTGTGACATTCCTTGTAGATTGCATTGATAAGCTTTGTAATCATTTGAAGATCTCTCACAACATCAATAGAATTGATCTTCACTAGCCTATCAAAATTGATGTGACCCATCCTTATATTTTTATTAATTTAAGACAAAAAACTTAGCACCACTACCTTTAAGCTTATAACTATTACCTTTTGTCCTTTTTTCTTGTAGCAACAAGAGTAATTGAGCTTCATTTTTTAATTTCACAACCACCACCCTAAAACACAAGATTATATCCTCTTCTACAAATTTTTCTTGCACTTGGAAGATTATGTTGAAGACCCTTGACATAAAGAACATCATCTATTTTATTCTTTCCATCAAAACTAATTGAACCCTATCCACAAATCTTAGTATATATATCCTTACCAAACATAACAATACCACCATGGTAGTTTTCAAGCTTCACAAACTTACTCTTATCACCCATCATATGATTTAAGAATCCACTATCAATGACCTAGTAATTCCTCTCTTCTCTTGCATGAAAAGATATCAACATAACTACTCTAATATTATGACTTATTACCAAATCAGTTTCCTTCACACATATTTTAGGATTAGCATAATTAGTTTCAAATTTTAGAGCCATGAATAAGAATTCATCAATTTATTCATTGGGATAGTTATATTCTTCACCATCAAACACACCATTGTCTCTTTCAACATAATAACTATGACAATCAAAAAAGTAAACCTTTTCCCTTGCTTAACTCAATAATAATGAATGATAAATTAGATTTAATACCACCTTGGTCTAGTGTTGTGACGTGTTTTACACATCCACACTAGGTATTGTGCCCTTTTAAAGTTAATGTAACCTAACTCTGCCATAATTTAATGTTGTAAAATGTATTCATTTACATCTTCACATTAAATTTTATATCTTTGCAAATCAAGTTGACCTAATCTAGTGTTGTAATGTTTTCTACACATTCACATGGGATTTAGGGCCCTTCTAAGCTAAATAGACTCAATTTTTCCTTAATTTAGTGTTGTAAATTGTATTTATCTAGACTTTCATATTGGATTTTGGGCCACCTTGTATTTATGATCTTTATATCATCATTAATAGACCCCTATGAACCCATATTGTGTAAATTGAGGCATATTTCAATCAAAAACCCAACTAGATCAACATAAGAGCTTAATTTTTCCATTCCCTTTCATTTTGGAAAGAAAAATAGCTCCTATGGGACCCATTTACCCAAGATGGTGAATGAGTCCCATTTGATCTATTTTTGAGGTTTCAGTGAGAAAAGTGGGTTTTTAATTCAAATTTCTTCAACTTCAAACTCAGGGATAAAATTAACAACCATTTGCATGCATTTCCTATAAAAACAAGCTCTTAAATCATTGTTTCATAAGGGTATTAAAATTTTCAAGTCAAGCAAGCAATAGTTAGGCATTTCAAGTCTTCACAAGGTCATCAAGATAACATTCAAGATCATTTCTAAGGCATTCAAGAGAAAGATTCTTCATCAATTGTTGTAGCAATTCAAGATCCATCATCATGGCAAGGTTCTAAATGCATTGTTTCATATTCATGCTTCATTATATTACTCCATAATTTGGGTTTAATTACCTAAAAGGGGTTTGACCAAGGCAAACCCCTAGTCCCTAACAATCAACATTTTCTCTCTTTCTTTGTGTGATTGTAGATCTAGGTGCTTTGAAAGGCATGGGGATCATTGAAGATTAGGTTTCAAACTTGTTGGAGTTGTCTCCCTATTGGAAAGGTCAAAATATTCACAAAATGTCACTTACAACCTCAAAAATTAGGGTTTTGAATCCAAACACTTGGAGGTACAGATTGAGCAGACTGAGATTTATAGATTTCACTTTTGAGTTTCTAGAAAATTCAAAGTGGACTCATTGGCCAAGAGTGGTGAATGAGTCCCACTATACCTATTTTTCAGATATTTATTTGTATTTGGATAACCATTTGGCTAAAATAGGCTCCATTGCAGTTTTTGAGAATCGAGGTTGATTCACCCAGAATGGAAAATGAGTCCCATTAGGCTTAAAAAATGGCACTTTTAGAATTTCAAAGCTATTTCTAGTCTCTTCAAGGTTTCCATGTGCACACCATTCACATCTTTACTTTTCTATTATGATTTTTTTACATTTCTAGGGATTTTCTTAGCCCATTTAGCATTTGTTTACATATCACATTGTGTTTTCAAACATTTTATGTTTCCAAGTTTACACTTGGTGGTGAACCCCTCTCTTCTCTCAATCATCTCCAGGGATACCTTATAGTCAAATCTCTCACATCCTTCAATGGGTTGAGATCTCTAAGGTGCCCTTGAATGTGAGTATTGCAAAATTGGATCCCTCTCCTTGTATCCATTTTGTGGATATGGAAGTGAAGCATCCATTTCCAATGTCTATAGTAACTCAAGTTGAAAATCATGGGGGTCAAAACTAGGAGCTTAAGTGGAAAGGAAAATTTTTAAAAAATAAAATTAAGCAACTTAACATAAAAATTTGAATATGTTATTAACATAATTTTAAAAATATGTAAGAACATAATTTTAAAAATATGTAAGAACATAATTTATAGAAAATTGAATGTAGTTTCTAAGATACTAGTCCTTTTTTGGGAAAAAATAAACCTATTTGGATAAAATTTGAAATTTCAATGTAGTAGTACTAAATTGTCAAGAAAATAATTAAAAGAAAGTGTATGTCTAACAAACCTATGTGCAAGAAAAAGAATAATATATTTTTTGAAACTTTCAATATAAGTAGAGGACACCTACCCAGATGTGCTACATTTTTTTTTACATTTTTTTTACAAGTAAATAATTAGATATGATTTTTAATTAGAATTTTTAAAAAAAATATTAAACCTTGTTTTTCTAATCACCATGTTCTACTACATATGGGTAATCCATTCATGAATATGTGTAGATATGTCTATCTACATATACTCATGTAGGTATGTACTCATTTGTATGATTTCAATGTAGACACATACATATATACATATATATAATTTTTATGTATATATCTCATTGATATAAATATGAGCATAGAAGGAAGAACCCACACTTGCTAAAGAGACTAATGACATAATCTGAATCAAGAATATTTGCAAACAAGATCATAACCCAATACAACATTCCAAAAATAAGGATCACTTATCTTTTCCCAAAATGAATTGACTCAACATCTAGACCAACTAGGGTGTGAGTGTCTGTATGTTTATTTAGGCCCATTAAGGTATACTAGACCAAGTTCTTATCGTGAGTGATACTTCCCCTCTCTTCTATGGGTTCGACCTATTCTTGCACTCAACTTACCACAACATAATAGTACTTAGCTTATCACAATACAATCTTATGCATCATATATTTCATAGTTAGAATCATTATAAAACATCAAATTGAATCAATCATTCATTCATCATATTTCCATTCAAGATTCATAAAACACATTTATATATTAAATCAATTTAACCAAACAAGCTACTACTAAATAGGTAATAACACACGAGGTGTAACATTAGTAGAATGTGTGGAAGATAATTACATTACAAGAAGTTGTGAATGATATAAGAATAAAATTGTGCATTTATTAGCCGATAGGCTATTATATGTGGGGGAACCCCACTAAAATTTCCAGTAATTAAACGCTGGAAACCCCGATGGTACCTAGCTATTACACTGTGTACATTGGTTTTCTATTTTCATGCGAAGTCCCCACCGTCCATAGTAAATTCATGAAATTCAATGCTTGCCTTGAATGCCAGGAATCATCTGGGAAAGCCACTGGAATGGCATTAAATGAGAATTGCTAGGTGTTGGAGGCATTGAAGGCAGATGATAAATAAAACATCTACACATAACATAGGGGCCATGTTCCACTAACAACCGCAATTAATGACAGGAATGGAATTGTTAATGAGGATGGCATAGGGTATGGTGGGAAGATTGGTCCTACTTTTATGAGGAATGTCATGCCTTGTTTAGGATCGACATTTTGCATGCATGTCTGCCAGGGTAGTTGCAACTACAAGATCTACAAAAGATCTCAATCTTTTATGTAGGAAAAAGGTTGCAAGGTTTGCTTTTCACACCTACCAATTGCATTTGCTTGAAAGTCAATGGATTCTATTTAAGGTGTGCATTTTTGGCCTGAGGCTTAGAATTTTATGCAGTTTCTATCTGCAGTGCTATAGAATAATGACTTGTTTTGGCTCCAGTATGTTTTTGATGGCTTGCCTTCCGTTCACTTTGTCTTTGTGCTTACAATGGTTTGTTTTGCTTTTAGTTACTATAGTGGAAAGTGCTACAAGAGCTTTGGAAATGCTCAGAGTAAATGAAACACAAACCCTTGGGTCTCTAATAACGTGAGTTTAAATATCAACTCTAGCCTTTAGTATTTATGTAGAATAGAATTATTTGGATCCATTTCGAGTTTATGTGAAAGAATTTGCATTTCAGTAGCGTTTTATTTAGTGGTGTAAATCGTCAACTAGGTTTCTTACATTTTCAAGATCTGACGATTGAGTTTGTGAGGGACTAGTACAAGGCCAAACTTCAGAGCAAGTACTTCATTTTGATAGTGTAGCTGATGCTAATATTTAGTCTTCCTTTTGATAGTGCAGCATATGTTAACATTTAGTCTTCCTTTTGATAGTGTAGCAGACATTAAAATTTAGCCCAAGTCTGAGCTTCAACTGTACAATTTTACAGTGACGTTTGAATATTTTAGGTTTACTCGACTTGTGTGTTTTCGACAACTTTGCAAAGTTTCACAAAATTATTTTGATTCAAGGTTTCAGGATTCAAGAGATGCAAAATCCAAGGAAAATAGTAGTCAAATATCTAGGGAAAATGGTTGTCAAACATTATCTTTTATAGTCAAGATTTATGTTAATTAAAATTTTAAATTGAAACTACTGTAACGAGCGTAGCTTAATATTTTCTTGTTTTCCATTCTAATGTTGGCTCAAAGAATTATGTAAAGGTGAAAATTCTTTGTTAGAAGATTTAGCGAATAAAACAAAAGCTTCAGTTAAAATCTCCTTTCAGTGTGTCGATGGTCAGAGGATCGACTTTCGGTATGGAAAACCAGTCCAAATTCAAATCCAAACCTTGATATTGTTCAAATTTCTTACAATGCAGGAGGCATATAAATACAACATGATCATTACAGACTATTGTATGCCAGGGATGAAAAGCTACAAACTTCTCAAGAAGCTCAATGTTCAACAAATTCTTCACAATTATAAATTTATTGTTGTTTTCTTCCTCCATTTTCTCACCATCTCTAGGGATTTTTAGGTTTTAATTTAACAGCATGCCTTTATTTTGTTTACCTATAGGAAATTAAAGGATTGAAGTATATACTGGTTGTGATGATGTCATCTAAGAATCTACCTCACTAGATTCAGAGGTAAGAGGAATCTTTGCAGTATTATATGGTGTCCCCTACCTTGATATCTTTAGAGAAGAAAATGACAGATGAAATTAATGCAAATGCATGGAGGAAGGAGCCAATTGCCTATAAAAGAAGAGAAACAAGGTGGTTCTGCAAGACTCTGAGAGGCGAGTACAACCTCGCATTGGTGGTGTTGCAGTGGCATAAATTTCTCTATAAATTTTGTGGGGGAAAAGCTGAATCTGAATAAATCTATCCTCGACAACTAAAGCTATGAAATCCTTTATGGATATACCACAATAAGAATATAACTGGAGGAGCTATTGAAGATGGTTGATTAAACCCTTTTATTTTTCTATCAGAGATTTAATCTCGACATTTTTTTGTAATATTACATGTCACCTTATATTGACAGCCGTATCTCCAGCTTTGTTATTTCTGTGTACATTCTTAGCTGGAAGTTGAGCAACCCCTGCTTTTGACAGAGATATTTTGAAATTCAAAGAGTAATTGCTTTTTCCTGTTTATTATAATTAGAAGGATTTTATATTAAAAATGAATGTCGGACCAAGATACATATATACATATATTACATTTTCAACTTCATTTTTTATTCTCTTTTGCAGATATCTGTTACAGACCACGACAAAATCAGCTACAAGGATGAGAGATAATGACTCAAGTATACATATCAATCACAGGCATCGACATCATCAACGGCTTCAGCATATTCAACTTCTTCTGATAATTTTGTTCATGTATTGGCAAAACATATTTTCTAATAATAGTAGTTTACTATAAATTGAATATGTAGAAATAATTATACAAGTAAAAAAAAATCACCACATCTAACCATTTCCTTGCTTTTGTTCTATAGGTCTTGAAGACAAATTGCATATATCATAAAACCTCATCGTCAACCACTAGCACTTGTAGAATACATAACCAGTCTCTTGAGTTTCTGATTTTGATGTGTTATAAAATAGTTTTTGTATTATAAAAATATTTCCCCCAATGTACAGTCCTTGATTATGTTACATTCGATCACAAGGTGTATCATTAACCAGCAACACCTCTCTACTTGGTCCAATTGACATTTTAAGTTGCAACCCTTCTTTCATTGTACAAAATAGTTAGCCTTACAAAAAATAATTTACCTTTTCTTGCAATTTTTACCCCCGACACTTTGATATATTTCTGAGTATATCCTATTATCGGTGTAACCATTGTGTAATACCCCCATGTTTCCGATACTATTTACTACTATTGTTTGCTTTATATGTTAGTGTGATACTGATTTGTGATGGTGACTGATTCATCATTTTGGTGTGTGTGGTTGTGTAGTTTAATTGATTGCTACAATTGATATTTTATTATTAATTATGATACTCTGTATGTAGGGTTTGGATTATTTTATTATGCAATGCTTTCTCTCGAATGTTTCATATGTCAATGTGATAATTCTATGATCATGTGATTTGAATTATGTGTTACTTTATAATGCAATGGTGTAGTAATTAGTTATGATGCAGTAGTTAATTAGAATATTGTCTTATGATCAATTGGTTAGAAATGTTAGTTTGTATTGATATTGTAATTGTTAGAATAGATTAGGTGAGAGGACAGTGTAGCATCACTCGTTCACGAGTGCCCTGCTACACTGCGATTCCTTCTCACGGTAGGATGTTGATATATATATTTATATGTATACATGTGCTGTTTGACGTTTGCTTGGATGCAGAATTGCAGGAATAAGTCTCGATTCCACCTGCTTCGGCAGGACAGGGCGAGCAATAAACTAGCCCAACGGTAAAAATGTTGAAAAAGGGAGTAGGTTTGGAAGCGTCCCCTTCCCAAGTCGTCGTCTGATGTGAGTCATGTCATGAGTGAAGTTTTGGTTCTCGTTAATTGTGTTGTTTGGTTATTGAAGTATACATTTGATTTATGGTCATGTTTATTTAATTAACCTTATGTTATAAGATAATGGATTAAAGTTGTTTAGTTGTTTGATTTAATTGTGTGTTAGTCGAATATTAAATTTAAATATATTATAAATTAAAAAAAATGATTTAATTCATTAAAAGAATAAATAATTATTTTAAAATAATAATGTTGATAATAATTGAATTAAATAAATATTGTTAAAGATATTTAAATAATATCTTTTTATAAATATTAAATTAGGACATCTTGCATAGATAATATCCAGATTAAATAAATTATTTTAATTACAAACTGTAGATAAATTTGTGCTTTTAAAAGCTGAAAAGGACCAATAGGAAGGGGGCTTTTTGTGAAAAGAAAGCAGAAGTGCTTTATGGAGTTTTCTCTTGATTTATTATTATTTTTATGAGAAGATTATTCACACAGAGAACTTCTACTCTGTGGTTCTGGGATCTGAAAAGAAAAAAAATAAAAAGAAAAATAAAAGGAAAGAATTTTTGGGGTTCGCACGGCGGGGCGTGACAGCTTGGTATCAGAGCCCAAGTTTAAACACTGGGTGCTCTTGGATAATGTGGACCCATTAATTTGTTAGTTGCATAGGTAATACACCAGGCATTATGAGCCATGGCATTGACCTAGGTGCTTTGTTCGTTAGTTTGTATTTTCCTTTTTGGGTTGGTATGACTTGGCTACCCAGAAGTTGTTATGTGGTGTAGGTCCAATGGCGCAGGGAACTAGTGGAAGGGATAGGACCCTCGGTGTAGTGTACAATGCACCGATATCCTTCCTACTGGAAGAATGCATTATGGACAATTGTGTAGTGTGTGAATTTTTGTGTGTTGTGTGTGGTGGATGACAACCAGCTATGTTGTTATGTCCACCCTTGTATGTCTTCTTGTGCTTTACCTCATTGTGCAAGTGATTTTCTGATTGACCCTATGTGGTTTTGGAGTTGCTTTTGCATGTTATATTGTATGGAATTATGGAATAGGGTAATAGGAGATGAATGAATATGTGGTTAGTTATAGAGATTTGTGGCGTGTTCTCTCTGTGGTTGTTGTATGCTTAATCTTATCTATTATATATATATATATATATAGTTACTGGCTTCCAGGAGTAAGCCATATTCTAGGGGGGGAGGATGTAATACCCCCATGTTTCTGATACTATTTACTACTATTGTTTGCTTTATATGTTAGTGTGATACTGATTTGTGATGGTGACTGATTCATCATTTTGGTGTGTGTGGTTGTGTAGTTTAATTGATTGCTACAATTGATATTTTATTATTAATTATGATACTCTGTATGTAGTGTTTGGATTATTTTATTATGCAATGCTTTCTCTTGAATGTTTCATATGTCAATGTGATAATTCTATGATCATGTGATTTGAATTCTGTGTTACTTTATAATGCAATGGTGTAGTAATTAGTTATGATGCAGTAGTTAATTAGAATATTGTCTTATGATCAATTGGTTAGAAATGTTAGTTTGTATTGATATTGTAATTGTTAGAATAGATTAGGTGAGAGGACAGTGTAGCATCACTCGTTCACGAGTGCCCTTCTACACTGCGATTCCTTCTCATGGTAGGATGTTGAGTTTATATATATATTTATATGTATACATGTGCTGTTTGACGTTTGCTTGGATGCAGGATTGCAGGAATAAGTCTCGATTCCACCTGCTTCGGCAGGACAGGGCGAGCAATAAACTAGCCCAACGGGTAAAAATGTTGAAAAAGGGAGTAGGTTTGGAAGCGTCCCCGTCCCAAGTCGTCGTCTGATGTGAGTCGTGTCATGAGTGAAGTTTTGGTTCTCGTTAATTGTGTTGTTTGGTTATTGAAGTATACATTTGATTTATGGTCATGTTTATTTAATTAACCTTATGTTATAAGATAATGGATTAAAGTTGTTTAGTTGTTTGATTTAATTGTGTGTTAGTCGAATATTAAATTTAAATATATTATAAATTAAAAAAAATGATTTAATTCATTAAAAGAATAAATAATTATTTTAAAATAATAATGTTGATAATAATTGAATTAAATAAATATTGTTAAAGATATTTAAATAATATCTTTTTATAAATATTAAATTAGCACATCTTGCATAGATAATATCCAGATTAAATAAATTATTTTAATTACAAACTGTAGATAAATTTGTGCTTTTAAAAGCTGAAAAGGACCAATAGGAAGGGGGCTTTTTGTGAAAAGAAAGAAGAAGTGCTTTATGGAGTTTTATCTTGATTTATTATTATTTTTATGAGAAGATTATTCACACAAAGAACTTCTACTCTGTGGTTCTGGGATTTGAAAAGAAAAAAAAATAAAAAGAAAAATAAAAGGAAAGAATTTTTGGGGTTCGCACGGCGGGGCGTGACACATTGCACCTTGCTGGGGTGCAAGCGCTAGTATACTTGCATAGCAAATTAATTATACCATCTTATGTCACAAAAAATTTCATTATATTTTTTTAGAGAAATAATATGGTTATACATATAGGATAATCTATTAGAATGAATTCACATATATTTACACAACCACTAGCATTAGCAATTATATGTGTTAGTGTAACCTAGTACAACAAAGTGGTCCACTCACTAGGACTATAGTGCATGCTAGGATTTCTTTGCAAGCTTCATGAGCTTCCCAATTTCTAGAGAATTATTCACCACACATAGTATGTACTTTTCACCATAGTAGTCTCTTCTACATTAACTATACATGTTCAATAAAAAATTAATATGTGACTCAACATAAGTCTACCTCAAAGTGTGTTCTTCTTCCAATGAGCTCAATAGTATAGAAATTTTTAAGTGGTTCAAGCTAAAATTTTGAAAGGTTTTGTTCCTTTTAATTTACTAGAAGTTGACACATAGTCCAAGTAACATGTGTAACATCCAGAAGCTACAAAGATAAATGTGTAACATGTATTAAAGAAAATTTATGAGTAAATTACAATTAAATACAATATTATCATATATTCTTTTTCATACACTTACTACCATTTTCCAATACATTTTAAACATTATAAAGTACATGCTTGTCTTTAGTAATATATTTTCCTCCATGATATAGCTCCCATTTGTAACTTATAATTTGGATAGTGATGGGGGGAATTCCAAAGGACTTTATAAATTTAAAAATTAAATACACCATTACTTATATTTGATTTATAAGACTTATTGAATATAGTTAATTTTAAAAGTTGAACACATAAGTCTTAAAGAATATTATATTTTTTATAAAGGGATTATGGTATTTGATTCTATTGTTATCATGAAATAGACATTAATAATACATTTTAATAGTTTTGTCAAGTATTGAAGATAATGTTATGTTGAATAATGTTTTTGATAAAGGGTAAAATGGGTTTTATAGGGACCCGAAACCACAAAGTTTACAACATAAAAGAAAGGAAAAAAAATTCAAACAAACACAACTTGTTGCACAAAAGGAAAAAACTACAACAAGCAGTAGCCACTTGCAAAAGACTAGGAAGGTCAGACAAAAAAGCCAGCAGAACAACCAACAAAAAGACCATTTATAATTAACCCGGAGTCTTCAGGATAGACTCTATCTTAGCCTCCAGGATCTAAATAATGTTAATTTACACTATAAAATATAATAGTGATGATAAATAAAAATGATACCTTAAACTAAAGTTCACCAACAAATGGTTTCAAGCTTAATATTTTAGGCTTGGGTATGTGCAGGATCATGATGGGCCAAAAAGTGGCAATATGTAACTGATATGATGGCCCATGTGGCTAATGACCTTTTTTTACCCAAAATTGATGAAATGAAAAGGGTTTTTAAAGGAGATCCTCAGCTTTCCACCAATATAAATTATACCTTACTTTGAATTAAATGAATAACTATTATTCATTTTCTATTTGAATTATGACTAAAGCCCTGATTGATAGGTTGATTGAAGAGCATCTATAGCTTTCAAATGGTATCCCATTTTTTGAATTCGAAACATGCATCACATTCTATTCTTCACATACTATAGGATTTTAAAAAAATGAATTTCATGAGGTTTTGGCCAAGTTAAGGTGGTTATACATACAAGTAATAAAAATATTATCATTTTACTATGGTTAGGGTGGTCAGACAGACACCTACTTATTTTTTCATTGAAATTTAAGTACTACTATATTGAAATTTCAAATTTTCACCAAATAGATTTATTTTCTTTTAAAATAAACCTAGTAGTTTCTAAACTACATAAAATTTGCTATAGATTCTATTCTTACATACTTTTAAATAATATATATAACTTATTCAATTTTTTACGTCAAGTTTCCTGACTCTAATTTTTCTAATTTTTTTTACCACTTAAGGCCCTATTTTTTCCATGATGATCTTTCACATACCTACTTAAATTTTAATCATTTAGTCATTTGATATTTTGAATAGTCTACTATATATTTTATATCAACAAAATTCCTTGGAATGTATCTAATTAAGTGAGAAGATAACTATTGGAAAGGAAGATAACAACCAAGTAGAATGGGTACACAAGTTCATGGAAAATTTAATTAGTGACTAGTGATGGTTCATGATTATTTTAGAAAACAGAAAATAAATCATCCATGTTTTAGTTAATAGGCTAGATTTCATAAAGTAATAAATTTTTTTTTTTTCTTCTCTATCCTATTACTCTCAATTGTCCCATTTTTGGGGCTAACTTGAACTTGTGTGTTTAGTAATGGAAGAAGTACCCATTTTCCATACTTAGTTTGGGGAATAATTGACATTGATTTAGCCTAATAGTTCCTTAGTTTAGTGTTGTAATGTGTTTACACATTCACATTAATCTAGGGCCCCTTTTAAACAAAGTTTACTTAAATGGTACCTTATTTATGGTGTTGTAAAGTGTTGTATTATACTTTCACACTTGTATAGGGTTGCATTAATTAATTGTGGTTAATTGAGCTTAATTAGCCTCTTTAATTTGAATTTAAGCCTTATTAATGACACCCTCTAAAGGATCCATCTCAACACCCAATAATCTAATTGCATAACATTTAATTTGTAAAATTCAAGGTCCTAGAAAATGGTGCTAGGACCCATTCACCTTTAGTGGTGAGTGGGTCCTCTCCACATAGAACTCCCCTTTCTATGCATTTTTGAGGTGGGTTTTTTATGTTGTTTCCACCCTTCGAAATAAGGTTCTAGAAACTTGTGCTAGGAACCATTCTCCTTTAGTGGTGAATGGGTCCTCCCCACACAGGACACCTATTTTTGAATTTTATTTTGGTAGGATTTTAATGAATTTTAATTCTAGATCTAGTTTCAACTTGAATTGTTTGAATTTTAGGGTTAATCTCTATATTTAGTATAAAGATGAGGTAAATTCACATTGTTTCACCTAGAAAATTTGAGAGAGCATCCTAATAATTTACAACAACATTATAGAGAACTTCAAGAGAATTTTCAATGCCATTTAAAGGCAAGTTATTCAAAATTTATTGTAGCAATTCAAGATCATTTCATCATGTCAAAGGCATAGCCCATTCAAGAATGTTTTTGAGCTAAGATAGTTGATGTAGCTTTGAGGGTGTAATCATAGTTTTACATCCTATTTGAGATAAATATCTACATTCTTCATGGCCACCACATGTTAGTTTTCTAATTTATACTCCAAGAAAACTTCCAATGTTTAAACACTTCGTTATTTCATGTTTCATTCTTCAATTTTGTTATTTCATCATTTGGTTTAATTACCTAAAAGGGGCTTGACCGAGGAAAATCCCTATTCAGTAATAATCAACAAATGTTTCTTCTATTGAATGTATATTTGTAGATTTATAGGTTGAAGATCAATTGGAGAAAAAGTTTAAAGAAAAATTATCAAAGTTATCAAGTTGTAAACTTGTCATTCATAGTGAAAGAATATGAAAAGAAGGATACAATTTTTTTTATAGATTTTAGGCAGGTGACATTCGAGGATTTGAGAGTGTTGGAATGAAGGAAAAAAACATAGATATTATTTTTAGAAACCCTAACAAGGACCCATTTTCCACTAAAGTTGAATGAGTCCTTTGTGACCTAAAAATAGGCATCTTGCAACAAGATACACATCAAATTTTTGAGCTCTAAAAATCCCCTCATAATTGTTGTAATAGATAGGGTTAGTTTTTTTATTGTTATTTGCATCATATCACACATAAAAGCACATAATCTAGTTGGAGAATAAGTGGTCTATCATTTTGATTTTGGTAAACCCTATTTTCCACATAATCATTAATGGTGAACCTGACCAATTGAATATTGTAATTTTTTTATTTTGAAGCCTTTCATTACATGCTAGGTTAGATCTTGCATTAATTTGTATCTCACTTGAATTGAACTCAATCTCATTTAGGGTTTATTACTTTGCATTCAAACTTGTAGCTTATTTGTAGTTTAGGATTTCATTTTTTTGAAATATCTAAATCTAAAAAATACAAAAACAAATTATTCACTGTGTACATATCATTTAGATTTAATAAATTTTCATTTAAAAACCATTTGAAGACAATTTTATTTTGAATTAGGTCTTTGCATTCATCATTTTATTGCATTTTCACATTGTATTTCTAGAAAATATGAAATTGAAAGTTACTGTCTCAAACCTGGAACAAAAAGACATTACGTAAATCTTGAAAATAATTTAAAAATAGTTTAAAATCCATAATCAAGGACCCATTTTCCTTTAATGGAAAATGAATCCCTAATCAATCTAGGCCTATACTTTCTAGCATCTAAAAAGCATCAAAAATACTCAAAAGTAAAAAAAAATTCAAATATCTTTAACCAAGACCCATTCACCCTTACTAGCGAATGACTCCCTATTAGATCTTGATTTACATTTTTTAGAAATTGAAATTTCAGTTTTAAGCTTTTGTTTGCTACTTTCCTATTTTAGTTTTTTGATTTGATGTTTCATCAAATTTAGTGAATCTAGCTTAATTTTCTTCATTTTAGTGCATCATCAAAAATCAAAATTACAATCACAACATTTAATTTCTAGTTTATTGCATTGTGTAATCAACAAATTACCTTATTTAGATATAAAAATCTGAAAATGGACAAGCATTTTAGCAATGAATGGAAATCCTTGTTCTCCTTGTTTGATGTTTCAAGTTATGTTTTTTGGCAATGACCATAATAAAATTGAGTTCACTCCTACTCACATAACTCCTAATGAATGTCCTCCTCATGATGTTGACATCATTGGAGAAGATGATGCCAACATGAATGAATTTATAACTAATTAGCTTAACAACCTTGATTTTAATGCATCATTTTATCCTTCCATGAAATAACCAACACAAATTGAGATGTTTGGTCTTTTACACCATGAAATTGACACACAAGTTAACCATAAGTTCCATACAATAGGTAAAGCTAGTTCCTATAGTCAAGCTAACATTAAACTATTCTATGTTAACAAGGTAAAACATACTCCTATCAATCTAGAAGAGACATATGGAAAATGATTCATGATTTCAAGAAAACAAGGATATGATACAAGTGAACATGAACATTGACAACTTTAAGAAATTCCCCTCAAAAAAATATATCAAATCCTAGAAAATATTCATTTTTTATGGAAAAATAATAATTTCTATTGGTGAATTTGGGTATGTGCAGGATCATTATGGGTATTTGTAGGGTTTGTGGCCGTCGACTTTATTTTTACCCAAAATTGATGAAATGAAAAGTGTTTTTAAATGAGATTCTCAGCTTTCCACCAATATAAATTATTCTTTACTTTGAATTTAATAAATAATTATTATTCATTTTCTATTTGAATTATGACTAAAGTTTTGATGGATAGGCTGATTGAAAAGCATCTATAGCTTTCAAATAGTATCACATTTTTTGAATCCAAAACATGCATCACATTCTATGCTTCACATACTATAGGATTAAAAAAAAAAAATGAATGTCATGAAGTTTTGACCAAGTTAAGGTGGTCAGACATACAAGTTTTAACATTTTTTAAAAGTTGTAATAAATAATTCATAATTAATTATGTACTTGAAAAAAAATTACAAAAAAATATGCATCACATCCAGACATGAGTCTTCTACCTATGTAAAAATATTATAAAAAAATATTATCATTTTATTGTAGTTAGGGTGGTCAGACAAACACCTACTTATTTTTCCTAAAATTTAAGTACTGCTGCATTGAAATTTCAAATTTTCTCTAAATAATTTTTATTTTTAAAATAAACCTAGTAGTTTAGAAATTAAATTCAATTCGCTACAAATTCTATTCTTACATATTTTTGAAATAATATAGATAACTTATTCAAATTTTTACGTCAAGTTGCCTAACTCTAATTTTTCTAAAAGTTTTGCCACTTAAGGGCCTATTTTTTCCATGATGATCCTCCACATACCTATCTTTCCTCTTTTTTTTGAAAAAATTATTAATTTTATTGCCCTTTTTTTTTTTACATCACTAAATTTTTATAGAAAATTCTGGTGAATCTTGAAAAATAAGAGGAAAATACATTAATTATGATGGAAAATCCATACGATCTAAAAATATTTCTCATGGAAAAGTAGGGGTGTGAGGATGGAAATTATCGATGGGTTTAAGGGGTAGACTATAGTATGTACTTTCCACCATTTTTTTACGATATAATGTAATGACCCTTATTTTATTCTACTATGTAAAATATACTCATGAACTGTAACTCTCATGGAACTCTATATTTCTTTTAGATCATTGATGTAATGAACCTCATTGTACTCTTAGAGGTAATATGTACCCATAATTTATAATGTTCATGCAACCTAAAAATTGTGTGCCCCATGAGCATTATAGATCATGGGTACATGTTGCCTCATGGAATACAAGGGGCATTAGATTATATTATAAATCCATGGTGGAAACTAAATATTATAAATATGGACCTAAAGAAATTAATAATTATGATATACTATTAGTGAATTAATATAGATTTCTACTATAATTTATAAAATTTAGGTGAATCTAATCTAATAATGTATCAAATATTGGTGCAATTTTTTGAGTAAAATTTTTTAATAAAATAAATTCTTTGGAAATTTAAATAAGACTAATAAAATTTTATAAAAATGTGGTGATCCAAGTCATGACATAGCTCAAACTATTAGACAATTTTGGATTCCCAAATTTAAACCATTAGCCAATTGGTGAATATTAGCCACTAAAAAAATCACTAAACATGAAATTCATCACCTCTCAGAGAAAATAACAATTGAAGATACCAAAGGATTATGCTATCAAGATCCTCCTCTCAACATAAGTGTTTGTCCTCCTAAAGAAAAAATGATGCCTCATAATGATGAAAGGACTGTCTCAAATCCTCCTCCTGAATTGAGTGTTCTACTTGGTAGAGAGCAACCAATGCCTCGTAATGATCATAAAAAGAACAAGTTCATTTCAAGTCCTCCTGCTCTATATCCACATAGAGAAATTGGTGAATCTAGCAAGCAACGAAGGCCTTAAAAATTAAATAAATTTCAATTCTCTTATCCACCAACTACAATTGAAATGAATTTATAGATACTTCTACATAGAGGACTTATTACATTACCACCCATAAGAGAGGGTCAAAAACCAAAAAAAAAGAATACAAACATATCACATTGTTGATATCATTGGATCATTGGACATAGTACCGATGAGTGTCGTACTTTACAATAAATATTTAAAAAGCTTGATATCATAGAAATAATCCCTTAAAGCATGTGTTCTTATCATTTCCATGTAGTAGCTGTAGAATCCCCACATTCTCACTATTACATGTTTTACATGCATTGTGAACAATTTCAAAATTTAAGGAGCTCATTTTCATCACATATCTTAGCTCATTCTTGTCTTACACTAAGTGCGGGAAAATTTTTGATAGCCTTGTCTTAGTAATGCATTTATCGTTGTCCCTTTTCGTTAGTTTTCTACCTTCCATTTATATTGACCAAGATTGGGATGCAAACGACTTGATTTAGGTTGACTCACATTTTCCTTACTAGTATTTTTACTTTTTTATCTTTCTTCATGTGATTGCATGTGTGTAATGTGATCCCCTGTGAAGTTTCATTTGATGTATATTCCTCCCTTTTTGTGCATTCCTCTATGTTTACCTACATTCTTTAGTATGACATAAACATTTTATATTTTTCATTTGTCTTGTGTTTTCCTTTTGGGGATGACACAACACATTGAGACATTTAGGTCTCTTCCTTGTTGACCCAAAATATTTTCCTTTATCTTTTTCATTTGTCTTGTGTTTTCCTTTTGGAGATGATGCAAGACATAGAGATATCTATATCACTTCCATGCTGACCTAAAAAATATTTCTTTGTTTTCACTCTCTTGGTGTCATTCTTCTAGTTCTATGAGTATTTGTGGAATCAAGATAGTTTTGAGCTCTTAAAACAACAATGTAGCAAAGACATACTGACCCCGAATCCATAGATCTCTTATGTATTCCTAGGGGCAATCCTTCCTTCTTATTTCATGGTGTATCTTTATTTTGCAAACATATGACTTGGCATAGGGTGTTTCAAGAAAAGCTTTCATGTCTTAGGGTAAAATATTGACTACTTTAAAGTAATTGCTTACCGTAATGGTGCAACAACTGCTTTGAAGTGGGGCATACATCAATGAAATCCTTCAATGTATTTCGTGGTGTGATTTTATTTTTTCTTGTGACGTTTCCTTTTAATGGTGGTGTCATTGGGTTTGATGTCCTCCAAGAGTACAAAATTTCTAACCATACAATCTCCCTTCGTGGCATGATTTGAAACAAGAGGCATCCCATAAGTGGAAATATGATATTCTTGACTTGTCCTCTCTTGGAGACTTTAGGAATGGTGTTCCCCAAAAATAATACCTTACATGAACACAGAAAAATCCCCTTTAACAAAAACTTACATGAAATTCAAAAGCATACAAAAAATATTACATTGTGGTGCCTTATCGAAGTTATTAGTAGGATAACTTTCATATGGTATGGGAGGATAATATGATTCTCTTAGTTTCTACCTCATTTCGATAATTCACTAAACCATTGATTTTAGGTTATAAGGTGTTATGACTCACTTACTATATTAGGGTATTTCACCTAAAGGAGAGAGATAGACCTCTAAAAATCTAGGTGGTGCACTCAAAATAATGTAAGTACAATGAAAATGTCTAAACGAAATGATCTAAATGCAAAAAAACTGAAAAAATAGATTAATTATTTATGCAAAACCTAAGAAAGTTGAAATGCTTGAAAACACACTGTGATATGAAAAAATGAACTAGTAACATAAACAAATAAAAAAAAACTTAATGAAACTAAATGGAGTGCACCTAGAGGCAGAATGTTGATGCTGGGAGGTTTTGGAATGTTTCATAAATTATTGTTGATGACCACTAGGACTCATTTGCCACAACTAGTGAATTAGTCCTACTTCTAGTAAATTTTGTTGAAATAGGTTTCAAGGTGCTAGGAGCTGAAAACCTCATAAACACTTTCTCTAGCCTAATAGTGGGATTGATTCACCAAAAATGGTGAATTAGTCCACCTACAAAAGTATATAGATTTTGAAGTGAACTTTTTGGGTCCAAATCTAAACTTGTTTGCTTGTAAGGTTGATAGATCCAAATCTGCAAAAAAAGGGCTGAATGATGTCTCCAAGCTTTAATTAGGTCTTTGTTGACTTGAATAAATTTGATGAATTATTGACCACTTTTCAACACCTATCTCTTTGAAAAAAATTCTTACAAGACCTACAAACACACATGCAAAGAGGGAGAAAATGGTAAAGGGTTAGAGTATAGGGATTTGCCTTGGTCAAACCCTAATTTGGTATTCAAACCCTTAATAATGAAATGAAATAAGAAAGGAATGATGAAAAAATGACATGCAAGTATCATGAACTCACCAAACCCTTGTTGCTAAAGTATGAAGATATGTCAATGACTGCTCCAAGATGCTTGATAATTGCTTGATTGAATGGCGCTATGATGCTCAAATGAGATAGTTTCTAAGAATGAATAGTTGAATGAATGGATGAATAGGGAGGTCAAAATGGATATAAAAACACTTATTTATACACACTTATGCTCTAATTTCCCAAAAATACATCATAGGATGACCTTAGGCCCTAATGAATAAAAACCCAAAAGAAATTTGAAATTATCTTGAATGTCATGCGAAGAGGGACTCATTCATCACCCATGGAAAATGGGTGCCACTTAAGGCATGGAAGTGGGTATCGGGGATTAAGTTATATTTAATGATGTGTGTCAAGTTTATATTAAAAAATACACTTAAGGCCTCTAAGTGCATAAAGGGGTTAAATAAAGGAAAATAAAGGTGTAATTATTGGTGACAAGTCTAGAAAAGTGTGAAAGTTTGTTACAAGACTTTACAACACTTTAGAATAATACTTAGTACATGATAAAAAGGGAATATTTAGATGAATTATAATAAGAATAGTCTAGGAATGTGTAGAAATGTGTTATAACACTTCACAACACCTTTACAAGACATCATAAATTCTTAATAATTAAATATTCAAAACCTAATTTCAATGTATAAGTCACATTACAACCTTAAGTCTAAGAAAAATAGGCCAAGCATGATAGTAAAAATACCTAAATGACCATGAAAATGTCCAAAGATCCATTTTTCTACGATACACTCACCCAGTGGATAGAATGAGGTTCCACTACCCTATAGTGAGCTTGTTGGGATAACTCATCTAGTTGACATACTGAGGTTTCCCTACCCCAAAGTGAGCTTCTTGGGATAAATCACCTAGTTGACAGAATGAGGTTCCACTACCGCAAAGTGAGAAACACGTGTTATAGAAAAAAAACCCTATTCTATATTGTGTTAGAATGTGCACTATAGAAAAAACTACCCTATTCTTGGCATGGGATTAATTTATGATAAATTTGAGTTAATGAGGCCTTGATTTAGGTGTTGTGAGGCATTTTATGCATCCACACTAGATCTTGGACCCTTGAAAATTGAATAACATGCTTTTATTGATGTCTTATAAAGGTGTTATCAATTTTTGTAAGATACTTTCATGCTTTTCTAGACTTAATAAACCTATTTCTCCCTAATTCAACATTATAAAATATATTTAACTAAATCTTTACATTAATCTAGAATGCTTATAACATAAACCTAATGTTAAACTACTATTGTAATGTGGCTTGCACATTCACATTGGTTCTTGTGCCTTCCTAGGCTATGTGGACCTCATTTTAGTGTTGTAAAGTGTATTTAATCACACTTTCACATTGATTTTTGTGTCCCAAGCCCTATTTGATATTCACAGCATCACTAATAGGCCCCTATTAACCCATATTGTGCATCCCGAGGCTTAAATTGATCAAATACCTAACAAAGTTGCAATTTAATCCTTATTTCCTCATCCCTTGGCATCTTAGCTATCAAAACGACCCCTGTGGGACCTATTACCATGCATGGTAAATCAGTTCCATCTAGGTGGGACTCATTCACCATGGGTGGTGAATTAGTCCCATTTGGCTCATTTTTTACCTTTGAGCAAGGAAAAAGTGAAATTTAAGTTTAATATTACTTCATGTTGGCTTGTGATGAGGTATTAAGGGGTAAAATAGGTGAGTTTCCTATAAATACAACCCTCTAAGGCCTAATTTTCCTCTCTTATAGGCTTGTGATGAGGTATTAAGGGGTAAAATAGGCGAGTTTCCTATAAATACAACCCTTTAAGGCTAATTTTCCTCTCTTAACTCATTTTTTTTACAACTCATTCATCATTCATCTTCTCAAGTAAGCTAGGGTTTCATCATTACAAGTCATTCAAGATCAATTTTCAGACATTCAAGGGTAGATCCTTCGTGTTTTGCTATAGAATTTCAAGATCAAACATCATGGAAAGGTAATTAACTCCATTATTGCATGTTTCATTCTAGTTTTTCATCATTTTTGTTTAATTACCTAAAAGGGGTTTGACCAAGGAAAACCCCCATGCCCTAACATTCAACATTTATCTCTCACTTGTCTTGTGTGTTTGCAAATTTAAGAATCTTGGAAGCTTGGAAATCATTGAAGATTAAGTTATAAAGTTTCTCAAGTCCTATCATCATTCAAAAAGTTATAACATCAACAAAAACTCTTTTTCAAACCCGTAAATTAGAGTTTCAAAAGTGGACACCTCTAGGAAGCTAAAGTGCAGACCAGAAGCTTCAGATTCCACTTTTGAAAATACAAGAATTCAAAAGTGGACTCATTTTCCATGGGTGGAAAATGAGTCCCATTCCAGGGTTGGTTTCGAGTTTTCTACATATTTAGATACCCTTTTGTTAGAAACAAGTTCCGACTTAGTTTTGCAAAACTAGGACTAATTCACCCAAAATGGTAAACGAGTCCCTCCAGGCCTGAAAATTAGCATCAAAAGAATTCTATAATTCATTTCTAGTATTCATCCACATTCCAGGTGCACACTTTCAATTTATTTAACTTTTGTTAAGTTTTGCATTCATTTCTAGTGCATTTTTGGATAACACAATTTGTTTTCAAACAAGTCACATTTCCTAGATTTTGCATTCATAAACAATCACATAGATCATCTAACTGCACTTAAATAATTCCATTTAGTTCAAATGACATTGTACATTGCATAATTCAAGTAAACCTATGTAGACTTTTGGCTCTACTTTCTCCTTTTAGGTGAAAAACCCTAGAATTGCTAGAAAAGATCAGGGTGCCAAAAATCTATGGTTCAAAATGGTTGTGCTTTAATTGACTAAGCTACAACCTTGACCTGATATCAATAATTTATACTTCTAAAGCTTTTGAAAACATAGGATAAATGAAACGCAACAAGAAACTTAGATGCCATTAATCGATGTTTGCCCAAACGTGGGGTAGGAGGCGGTGGGTTCTATGGCCTATAATTTCCTAGGATATCTAGCTTGTGGATTCTTACAATTTAAACTAAGCTCGAAGACTCATTGGTTATAAATGATTGTAGGCTGAGATTTGACATTCTGCAGATAGTGGTTCATAGTACAATTTGAACATGTATGGTAGAGATTTAGTAGAGATTCAGCTACAACATCATGGGCAGTGGATTCATACTAGAACACACTTAGTCAGGGATGGTATCTGTAGCAGGGGAATCACAACAGACTTCTTCTTGGGTCAACAATGGAGCAGAGAGAAAGCCAAAAGTCCCAATGATCTTTTATGCCTCAAGGACTCATTCACAGATCACTCAAGTTATACGTGAGTATCGCAAAATAGTATATCGAGTTCCAATGGTAGTGTTAGCATCACGAAAGCATTATTGTACCAACAAACATGTATGTTCAAAGAAGAATGTTGATGAGGAATGCAAACTTTTACTAAAGGACACTTGAACAATCTTGTCAGCCATTTAACTATGCATGCAAAGTCAAGTATCATGAATCTCTTAAGAAGGGAGGCTGTAATGAAGTTCATGACATTGAGGACCTTGTCAAAGTTGGGCATATGGTGAAAGGTTGTTCATATTTTGCAACCTGAGATATGGCTTTGTCAGCTCGACTACACCCATCATATACATGAGATGCTGTGATTGGTACAGCTAGGTTCAAATATTAGCTACTGTCGTAGGGCTAGTGGAGCAATAAAAATAGTACAAGAAACTAGAAGAGTGCCTGGTGAAATAACAGTTGAAATACATGAAGCTATAACTAAAGTGAAAACATCACAACACTTGATCCAAAACTTTATGACAGAGACTTCAATGCCACTGATAGATGTTCATAACATAGTTGATATATGATATAATTCTTATCCTAGTCAAAGCTCTGGGTACACTTCCCTATGCCTAGCTATTTTCAAAAAAATTGCAAAACTGATGTAATCGGTAAGTGTACACCTGACAAAAATAACTCTTTTAAAACAAGGCTTTCAAGCTAATGCACTTGGCAGGTGAAAAGCGGCCAACACAAACTTTCCCTTAAAAAAAATTCAAGAAGCATGGGTATGGTGTATGAATTTTTTTGACAGGAAATCTTGAATGAGAGGCCATAGGTAAGGAAAATTCCTCTCCATAGAAAAATCTTATGGTAAGAATAGTTAAAAAGCAAGCTACATTTAAGAAAGCATGAATAAGAAATAGTGCCTTTTCTAAATTTATAACCACTTACTCAATTTTGGATGCCCTCCTTCTAGTGCCATAATGTGGATGTGAAAATCTACATATGGTTTAGCATTTTAAAACCAAACAAATCATCAACATCCCTATGAAATAACTCCACATGCTAATAATGCAATCTAAACAAAAAAGATCTAAGTAGATAAATTGAAAGCATATAATGAAACATGCAACAAATTATATCTCATAGTGGATTGGTGCTATTGTTGAAAATATCCCTTTCCCAATCCTTGATAGATAAGCTAGTGATGAAATTGCTATGAAGAATGATATGGATGAGCAAAATCAGTTCTCAAGGAGAGTGACTTTGCATATGATTTGAGGATCAAACTGTGGAGGATTTGATAAAAGATGAATCCTCTATTTTATAGATTTTCAAATGCTAAGAGCATTGAAAAGGGACCAATGTGGGACTAAAAATAGGCCAATGAAAAGAGGCCACTTGTCATCATGTGAGTGGTTGATGCATGTGCAATATTTGAGAAATGTGCCCAAGACAGGGAAATTTCAAATTTGAATTTGAGAGACAAGATGAGTGGGGGTCAAGAAAATGATAAATAATTGCAATGTTGGAGGGACAAATCAACTTGTCATATTTTTCAAACTTGAGGGAATATTCCCCATAAATGCCATGTTGATTGAAAATGATGATTTCAATAAATCAATAAATTGATTTACTTGTGCAAGTGGCAAAATCTAGAAAATGAAAGTGGTTAGGATGTGAGATGCATTAGATTAGATTTAATCATGATTAATTAAATAGGATGATGATTAGGGTGTTTGACCTTTTATGATTTGAATACTTTGATTTATTTAAATAAAAAAGGACGGGAAATGACTTTTGAGATTTTAATTAAATAAAGTTTGATTTATTTAATTAAAGGATGATGTGTGCCTTTGATTTATTTAAATGAATAACCCTAGGACTAAAGACCTGATTTTCCTAGTGAATGGATTTGTTTTATTTGATTTAATGAGCGGATGCATAATGTTAATTTTGCATGTCTACATTTTACCCCTCTTTGAAGCAATGCACTTGTTGCATTGGTTCAAAGAATAAACTTGCTGTGATCAAAATTTTAAAATTCTCTAATTTTTTTGGATGCCCCAGTGGAAAGAAGAACACTAGTACAATCTCTAGATTTAGTATAAATATAAGGTTAATTCACTTTTTTTCACCTAGCAACTTTGATAAAGAATCCTAACACTTTACAAGAGCATTATAGAGCACTTCAAGAGAGTTCTCAAAGGAATTCAAAGGTAGATTATTGAACATTTATTATAGCAATTCAACATCATTTCATCATGTAAAAGGCATAGTGCATTCAAGCATGTTGTTGAGCTAAGATAGTTGATGTAACATTGAGGATCTACTTGGAAGCATAGTTTCACATCCTATTTGAGATATAGATCTGCATTCTTCATGGCCACCACATGTTAGTTTGTAGATGTATACTCCAAGAGAACTTATAAGGTATCAACACTTCATTATGTCATGTTTCATGCTTCAATTTCATTATTTCATCATTTGGTTTAATTACCTAAAAGGGGTTTGACCAAGGAAAACCCCTATTCACTAACAATCAGTAATTTTTTCTTCTCTTGAATGTGTATTTGTTGATTTATGGGTTGATTATCAAGTGGAGAAAAAGTTTGAAGAAAAATTATCAAAGTTATCAAGTTGCAAAGTTCTCATTCATAGTACAAGAACATGAAAAGAAGTCTACAAATTTGTTACAGGTTTTCAAGAGCTAACAACCAAGGATTTGAGAGTGCAAGAATCAAGAAACATAACCTAGATCTCAGTTTCAGAAACCCTAACAGGGACCCATTCCCCACTAAAATTGAATGAGTCTTTTATGACCTAAAATGAACCATCTTTCTACAAGGTACACATCAATTTGAGCTCTAAAGCCTCCCCTCATAGTTACTATAAATGTTAGGGTTAGTTTTTATTATTATTTGCATCATATCACAAACAAAATCACATAATTTAGGTGGATAATTAGTGGTCTATCATTTTTATTTTGGTAAACCCTATTTTCAACCTAATTAGTGTGCAACCTCTACTATATTCTTTCTTGCATCCTCTTTATGACTTAAAATCTACTTTATAGTCCATTACATTTTATTTGCTAAAATATCTACTACTCCTGTATTTGGTGGCATCTAGCTTATATGCACGCCTTCCTAATATTGTAATCCTCTAATTTCCCATCATGCATAGGGATACATTTACGCACTTGGAGTTCCTCACAACCCACTCTTATTTCCCTCTAGAAAAAAGACTAGAAGATATAGACTACGTGGACTCTTATATTTACTATCTATCAATTAGGGACATCACTAGACTTACTATTAGAGTTGAAGCCTACTATAATATAAAAATGGAAAATAAACAAGTATTTCCATCTAACTTTCTAAGGATTGAACCAAGTAGCTTAACACAAGCAAGGATAAATAGTACAAAATAAATAATTTACTCATACTATTTAAGAGGATGTAGAATGACTTAATGCCCAACTTGAATGATATCAAACCCAAATGGAACTACAATAGGATCATACTTCCTTTCTTAGAGGATAAATTATAGCTAAGAACTAACACATGTATAGCAACAGACACACATCTTGTCTTCAATAAGTTATTCTAGCTAGAAAATTTTAGTAAATACAACTGAACTATAGTGTGAAATATTGAATGGATCTTGATTTCATTGACCATTTTATAGCCTTTTTTACACTTGTAAGAATATTTTTTTTGGTTACACATGTTGTTTAGTTAATTTCTAATAGGGTCACCACTCCAATTAATAAGTGATTCCATTAATCCACACCCATCCTCAATTGTTACAAGTGTCGTCAAAAGAAGAAAAATCACAGTTTCTATTGTTACAAGTATAATCAACACTGTGTTGATATGCTCTACAATGATTGTAAGTGATCTCCCCTTTTAATGAATAAAAATAAAAAGATTATTACACCCTCAATCGTCATAAACTCAAAAATTCCTAGTGGTTCTCATACATCATGATAATAGAATTTTTTATTTCTTGTCACCATCAATGATTTTTAGGTGGACTTATTATTTACCTAAGTGATAATCTTCTAATCCTTGTAGTAATGTAAACAAAAAGACACAAGGTGTTGGAATGCATAAGACTTAATTTATTTTTATTTTTTGAGTAAAAAGTATTGCTTTAATGAAGATGAGAGATACCAAGAAAAATGAAAATTGAATGCAATTCAAGTGACCACAAAGTGCATTTGCTTATGCCAAGTTTCCTATAAGAGCTACATTTTCTTTCCCTTTAGAGAAATTCAAACTTCCATCTACAATAAATATTTAAACACTCTCAAAATATAGTGCACTCAACATTAAACTAAACAATTAAAATACAATAACAAATCTAACACAATCTACACATATATTCAAAAGAAATAAATCCATAATCTACATAACCACATACAAAAAACTACAGAACTAATGAATCGCTAAATCCAAAATCTTTTAATGCATATGCTATTGAACCCTAATTACTACTTTATTTTAGTTTATATTTTTGTTTGGTTGGAATAATCAAGTGCTGACCATGAACATAGAAGAGAAATACCACCAAAGGAGGTCTACCAAAAATAACTCAACAATTGCAGACTCATTTATAAGAGCTTGGAGGGCATCTTCACTGATCAAAGGAAAAGCAATGATTATATATATATATTTATATATATATATATATATGGCATCCCCTAAATTCATCAAAGGAAAATTCACTGTCAGCAATTCACTGCTATGGAAAATTCACCGACAGAAAATTCACCATCAAGAAAATTCACCGCCAGCAATTCACCAAGTTTTTGAAATATATATTAGAAAATATTGATGAATTGCTGGCAGTGAATTTTACTTGGCCGTGAATTTTCCATGACGGTGAAGTGCTGACAGTGAATTTTCCTTAGGTGAATTGCTGGTGATAAATTTTCCTGGAGCCATATAGAAATAGCAACACCAATTTTAATATTCAAAGGAATACATATCTTAAGTCTATTGTGAATAATCATATGTTTTAAATGGTATAGTAATGAAACAGTTACGGATAATTTAAATTTCTATTGTGGCAACCGACCAGATTGGCCTATCCAGAAAATTTGGTGGTTTGTTAAAAGAAATCCACCTCTCAGACAAAGCTGCTCCATTACGCATATAAAAAATTGGATCGTCAATGAACGAATTATAATGATAGTTACACAAGAAAATTTTATCACCCCACACAGTGGCACTAGGACAGTAAAGTCGTTCAAGGGGGGCTTCCAATTCTGTCCACACATTTTGTTCCCAATCATATTTCTGCATTCCTTCCTTTCCAAGCGCAATTAGTTGTCCAAACGCATATAAAACATCGACGTCCCAGATATTAGATTCGTAGAATGACATATCCATTATTGTTGTCCATTCTCCTGTCTTGGGATCAAATCTTTGACTTGTAGTATTGATATTACCAATAACATAAAGCATTCCTTCAATAAAAACACACCTACACATGCCATCATCTTCGTGCATCTCGGGAAGAAGCTCCCACTTGTCTTCATCTATATTATAAACTGCTGCTTCAAGGACTCCACCATCCGCGTGTTTGCCAAGTATAACATAAATGAATTCTGCAGATGAATCACAACATGCAAACTGGAATACATAACTGGTAGTTGGAATTTTAGCACCTTGCTTCCATGTCCTGGACAATAAATCATATATCAAAATGTATCTATTATCGCAATCTACATTCGACCCCAGAAAAACAATATTATGATTAATACACAGAATCTTAGAACCCAAACTGGCGTAATATCCGATGGGAATTGGAGCGAGAAGTTCCCATGATTGATCATCAGGGTCGTATATAGATATCCCAATAGGCTGGAGGAGACATATATATTTCTGAGATGTTCCAAAGACAATTCTATCTCGATAAAACTGGAAACATTCCATCGTCTCTTTGAAAGGTTGCAACAACTGCTTAACCTTCTTTTGAAATTTGTATGGCACTCTTAGTAAGATGTCTCTAATTATTTGTTCAGGCAGTTCCTTGAAAAAATCCATTATCAACTCTCTCTTCTTAAATAATATATTAGCTCTTCTCTTTCACAACAAGTCAAGACTGTGCAGAAATTGGAAGAATTATATCCAGCTGTGTGTTATTTAAACTGTAGGCGTTGCTTTATACTTCAAATGTTTCAGTGGCCACGTCCTTAGGGAGTGCCCTTAGGATGCATAAAAAGAGACTAAATTAAGGGTAAAAGTACATATGTAGATTGTTTCTATGAATAAGCCTAACACGTAAGCAAAACTATGTTTTTTTGAATTACAAATTACTTAAAAGCAAATTAATAACTAACAGTATATCTATTCTACAATTTTAATGTTCGATTCAAATAATGAATGTAAAATTTATTTTATTTGATTAAAATTAGAAAATGTAATAATTATTTCCATAATTTGATAGAATAATATATTGTTCTATATGAAAAATGATTAGTTAATGCATAGAGAACATCAGATTTTGTTTACACAATCACATTGGAAATTAAAATTTGTAAATTAATTACATTTAATTTTGTTTTGAGATTTATCTTTTGAAATTCAATGTGTTTGTGAAGGATAAATTTCATGATTGTATGATTTTTTTTTTGAAATTTTTATAGTAAAATGTAATTTGAAATTTTTTAGAAGATTATGCATTATGGAAAATAAATTTTGCATTGACTATTTAATATTAAATAGAAATATAAGATAATATAAAATTAAATTTTGATAATATATTTTTAAAATAATTTATGAAATTTTGAGAAGGTTATGTGTTATCAAAAATAATTTTTTCATAGACTATTCATTATTACATAGAAATATAGGAAAATATAAAATTAATATTTGATAATATATATTTTATAATAATTTATGTTTATAGATGATTATCATAAAAAAAATATTTGATAGGTAAAGTTGTTAAGAATTAAGTTGTTTCAATCTTTACAAGTCCTTAAGATTGTTATTATTTAGTTATTTTTATATTTTAAAGTGGCTTATAAAAAATACGACATCACACTATGAATTGGTATTTGGTGTGTCATGTGCTTGATATTTTGAATTATAAGATATAATTAAATAGAAACCTCTTGAAGAGATGAGAGATACCCTATATTTTTTGGATCCTCTTATAACAATTCTTATGATAGATCTTTGGATTTTTTAGATAGTAAAGTAAAATGGAGTTACATTGGAATCTTATGACTAATTACAAGACATGTCATAAACATATTTTGAGGAGATTGTGGAGGCTAAAATGGATTGCTTGTTCTAGAGAATGAGATATGATTTATGATGACTAATGAAAAGTGTAAGAAATATATTATTTTTTGTGGAGTTGATTCTCCATGATTTGGGTTGTTGCAATTTGGGATCCAATCTAGGTTCCACATTTATGAGTTAGTTTTCTTCATACTTTTGAGCTTTTATTTGGTAGGCTTTTTGTATTGAATCTTCTATAAACTGATTCTTGGGAGTTTATTTTATTGTATTTTGATATGAGTAATATGTGAGATAGAATTATATTGAAATAAATCTAGTATTTTCTATTGATTATATTCCTGTTAATCCTTGCACTACAAGTATTTTTCACCCTTTGGATTTCTTTAATTTTTTGTATTATTTATTATTCTATATATGTGTTTCAAGATTTTCTATGTTTAAATTATCTTTAATATTTATTTATATAACTTCTCTCTAGGTTTATTATAGAAATTTAATTCCACTAGATTTTCTTCCTTATAAATGATATCAAAGTCCAATTATCTATCGTTCTAGTTAGTGGGTTCTTTTTTTTCTTGAACTAATTGTATTGAAATTTGAGTGTATAGAATATAACTTTATGATATTACTCTAAGAAATAATTATGGAAAGTATATTAGGGAGGATTGAGGTAGAGATTTTTATTAGCCTAAATTTTGGGCTATGGAATATGAACATGTAAGAATTACTTATAGATAAAGATTTATGTGGTGTGATAGATGTTTTTTTCTAAATATTTTAATGTAAATGATATAATGGACTATATAGCTAAATGGATTGTCAAACTATGATTGGGAGATTATATGCTAATGAATTCTCATGAGGAGAAAATTGCTAAGAAAATTTGGTAAATTATGGGTAAAATATATTATGAAAACTTATTGTTCATAATGCTAGAATAAATAATCTCATTCCATATATAGTTCACATATCTAGTTTTCTAGGTTGACACATTCACACTTAGATTAAATTTAATTATAATTTTAATCTTTCACTCTAACTTCATATGGTTGAGACACATGTACTCATTTTTTAAGATATCTAGTTCATGTCTAATTAGCACATGCTCAAAAAAATTCTATATAAGAAAACATTTATTACATATTGAGAGGTCTAGTCAGTGATTTAGTTCTTCCTCCTCTACCTTGCCTACATATAGAAGGCTCTCATTATACATATTTTGACACTCTTTATGGTATAATATTCATAATTTTATGATCATTTATTCACTAGTGGAAGGAAATTTTCATGTTGAAAATTAAAGTATTGGCTTCTCCAACATTATAATATAGCCATGATTGGATGCCCATCAAATTAACCAAGGTGAATCCAACAGTTAGACCCATCATCACAAATCATGGATCCAAATGAACATCACCATTATGTTTGGAAGGTTTGAGAAATAAAAATTCTTTTCATTTGGAAAATATTAATTTTAATTTTTACAAATTTTTTTATACCATACACCTAGTTGTATGATATGAAATTTGTATAAATCAATACAAAACCATGGAAATCCATATTATAAAAAAATTGTAAGAGAAAGTAAAAAAATTACATAGGCCTATATAACCCCTAACTATGTATTACCATTTTTGTTCAAAACTATTTCCAAGTGGAAAATAAGCAATTTTTGGAAGTCAAATTTATCTTTTAGTTTTATTTTTTGCATTAATTGGAATATTTAACATCTTGAGCTTTTTATTCTTGGAATTTCTCTAGGATCTCAATTATAATATACTCTAGAAAAATATCAAGATATGCACTTTTTTCATTTGGACTTTCCTCCACCTAAGGTCCCTACCATGACCTGCACAATTTTTATAGCTTTAAGGATTAGTGTGGTTGATTTGTCATATTAACATATTTTTTAGGGTTCTTGGGCTCCAATAGAGTTTCTTACTTATGGAAAAATCATTCATTGTAATTTAGGGTTAAAATTCATCATTTAAAGCCTAATTTTGTCTCTAATCAATTCTATTATGTGGTTTTCTCTCTTTTAATTCAATCTATTTGGGTTATTTTCATGACCCATTTAGTTTATCCTAGACCAAAATTTCTTATATCTATATAATTTGGTTATTTCTATAGAGATATTTAAGATAGTTTGTTCCCTTTAGATTATGCGTCTCACATAGTGGCCTCAAAATACTAAAATTTCTCCCTCATCAAGGTCATAAACAACATCAGTTTGAGATTCTTGGGTGCATTTCTTATAGTTCACGAAATCCTAAACATTTAATCACAATTTTGACATGTATACTTGCTAACAAGATGATGTTGGTTAGAATTTGACTTGTATGCTCCCACCTAAAAGAGGATTCCCTTCTTCATGGTTGATTCCATGTAAATTTTAAGCCTACTTATAAAGGATATGTTGTTGTAGTGGCTACAAACATGTTCCGAAGAATAATCCATGAGTGGAAAGAGTTTCTCTTCACTATTTCATTTATTGGTTGGAATAAATATAATTTTATTTGCATATGGTCTCTCTATTTGCATAGCATATAGTCATGAAAAATATTCACTTTTCCATCCACATGTGCTCATACCTCTTGAAATATATAAAGTTGTTTCTTTATAGTTCAGGACATAGAGAAACAAGTTTTTTTCTCTTTTCATCCAACGAAAGCACTAGAGATCTCAATCCAAGGATGAAAGAAGGGAAAGAGATTTGCAATACAGTGTCCTATGGTTAGATTAATGAATAAAAGGAGGTTCACCACGAAGATAGGGCTTGGAAAGACAAGTAATATGCAAGACCTAATATCAAAACCTAATGTTATGCAAGACATGAATAGATGGCCTAGAAATGGATGCAAAACAAAATAGTAAACTAGAAAAGTATAAAGGTGCACCTAGAAACCTCTAGCAACTTGATTTAAGATATGAAATGCTAAAAATATTGAATTTAAAGCAAGTTGTGACTCATATGCTACACTAGGAAATTTAGTCCTAGATTAAGGTTTCTAGGAAGGAACGTAAATCATGCAGTGACAAGTGTGGAACTCTCAAAATATTAAAATTTGGTTGTACAGAGACTGATATGCTAGAAGTGGTGTATCATTCCTACTTGTATTTTTTAGAGGATAAAGATCTACATATGCTCTTCAATCTCTAATCTGTCTTCTTAGCCTTATTTCTGAATCTAAATTATTGAATTTTACTCTTTGTGTGTCTTTTAGTGATCTTCTAAACAAGGTGACAACTTGGACATCTTTGTAAATTTGAGTTCCTTCCAATCTTGCTCTTCAATATTTATTCAACCTAGATCTATAAATCACACACTAAAGAGGGAAAAATATTTTTTGTTAGTGGAAAGGGGTTTTCCTTGGTCAAACCCCATTTTGGTAATCAAACCTTGTAATGGAATCAAATATAGAGGAAGAATGATGAATGAAAAAATTGTAATGCTGCAACTCACCAAACCCTAGAAATAAAGGTTGCCAAAATGTATGAAATGGCTCCAACAGATTTGGATCGTGACTCTAGTTTGAATGTTGTCGATCATAACTTTAGTTCTTTCTTGAATCATGAAACCCTACATCACAAATGTTAGCTAAAAAAAAAACATGATGCATGATGACTTTGACATGATGCTTGATACTTGAATAATGCCCCAAAATGCTTGATAATCAACTCATGAAGGCTCTTTAATGCTCTTGTAAACTCTTGAATTCTCTTGTGAAATCTAATTTTCTATAATTTATGAATACTCAAGTTGCTATGAGGAAAGTGAATGAAATATCCTTGTATTTATACTTGTTTATGCCAAATTTCCCAAAATTACAACACTACATGTTGATATTAGATCTAGGGGAAAAAAATCCCACCAAGAATTTGAATTTAATTTAATTTTAAGCCACACATGAATCATATGGAAGAAGTGGCATATGAGTCCCATTAGGATATATTATGGGACACATTTTTCAAGCAATGCTTAGATTTATGTGAAATCTAGATTCAATCCCCAAAACCAAGGTGGGACCCATATACCCAAGGTGGCATATGAGTCCCAGATCACTAAATCTATTCTACACAATAAAAAAACATTAGTTTATAATCGGTCAAATTACATGTGTTAGGATTTTCCTCAGAAAGATGCATTAATTAAGGCTTATGGATGCAAAATAAGGTCAAATAAGGCATAAAGAAGCCCAATTTATTAATGAAATCCATATATTAGTGTGGAAGTGTAAGAAAAAAACTTAAGAATACCATAAATAAGGTACAAAAACTTTAGAATACCATAAATAAGGTACAACTAAGTCCATTTAGTTCACAAGGGCCCAAACAAGTGTCAAAATGTAATGGATGATATTTTTTGACACTACATTTAGCCTCCACTTTAGTGAGAGGAGGAACTTTCTTCAAACTCAAACTAAAGTAGAGGAAATATTCATGAAGAGGGGTCCATATGTACCAATTCTAGTAATATAGGATGAAAATGACCAAGAGGGTTGCACAAGCACCCAAGATCAAGATCCTAAGGAAAACCAACATGGGCCTAAAAGAACACAATGAAAAGGATATAATGATCAATAGAAAGGTAGAAGCATGCACTCCCAAAGACAAAGAGAAAAAAAAAATAGGGGTGGATCAAGCTTGGACCATTTGTCCTACATTTTTTGGATCAGATATAAGTTGTTCAAAAAATTCACACTCACTCTCAGGAAATAGAACACTAGGTTGCCTACTAGGTGAGTATCCAAAGAGATGAGACACATACACATGGTCAGTATGCGCTCACACGCAAAAGAAAGTGGTTATAGGAAAGTAACACCTAATTTTGACTTCCTCTTCAACCATACCAAAGCTATACCTCCTATTATAACTTTGATAAGGTGCCACACAACAATGAACTTCAAGCTTCATATGGAAAGAAAAAATTCATATGCATGATACTCATGAACAAACAAGATGGCTCCACAAGCATGAAAAGTATATTATGTAAGGTAGCCAAATAACCAAAATTTTAAATGAAAATTAGTAATCGTTCAAAGGATTTTTTCTTAGTTCATGTAAGCTCTTGACTTAGGGAACATTGTGCCTAATGTCTCTAAGATAGGAACACTAATACATTTGACTGCAAAATACGACAAAACTCTCTGACGAAATATGTAAAATTTGATGTTTGTCGGGTGCTTGTAAAATTTGATGTGTAATTTCCAATTTTTTAAAAGTTTATCCCTGACGTTCGTCAAAATTTTGATGAACCTAGGGTTCGTCGAAATGTCGGCTATTATTTTCGTCGAATTTTTGACAAACATGAAAAATTAAAAAAAAATCAAATTGTGGTCAACATAAAGAAAAGTGAGTTCACGCTTGATTTATTGTGATAGTGTTTTGCTCTACTTGAGATATTTTGCGGAGAACTAAGGATGATTTTCTTCAGAAAAATTAGAAAAAATTCAAGAAGATATCTGAAGTTGAGGTAATCCTTTGTCTTTTTGCAGAATTCAGTTGTGAAGTCAGATTTGTAGTTCCGTGTTTGAAATCATATTTTACAACATCTCATCATATTTCATGTTTAGAGGTTTAGGGTTTTGAGAATTTCATGTCCAGATTTTGTTGTGTGGAATCACCATAAGATCACAACTAAGGAACAGATTCTTGTGACTGTAATTATGTGATCCATAACTATATTGGTCATGTGGCACAGTTGTGCTATAACAAATACAGGATGCATTCATGTGTGACCCAAGTTTAATGTGGCTATGTTGTGATAGAAATGGAGGCACTCATATAATGTAGTTAATTCAGGTTGTATAATGTAGGTGTTAATCATCATTGGGTGCATTCAGGTTGTCTCAAGTTTAACAGGTTAGGATGTAATTATAGCATGATCGAAGAGTGATTACCTCTTGCTGCAATAAAGAGCCTATAACTCTGGTTGATATGCAGAGTGGTTGTGTTATATCAATTATGTAGTGCATTCAAGCACAACCCATGTTTAATGGGCTATTCTAGAGAGTGATAAAGATTTTCTAAACCTTATGAATGTTACTTGACATATATTTGCATAATCTGAAATTCCTTCAGAGGCTTTTAAAGTATCAATGTATCCTATATAGGGTTTAGAATGATTTCTTTTAATTAAAAAAATAAATAAATGATGTATTTCCCTGTAATTAGATAATGGGGAGATCTCCTAAATCTGCCCCTGCACACTATCCTCTTTGGCACTGTATTCATTAC
>VDFB02077260.1:0-39652 GCA_007258455.2 Sequoia sempervirens
GTTACGTTTACTTAGGTCTAAAAGAACCTTTTTAGAAGGTTGTTAGTTGTCATCAGATCTTATTTTATTTTTTGACATTTAATGATTGTGTCTTAAGTCATTTAATATTAGTTGTCTCATGACATAGGATTAAGACACTTGTCATTATATTGTCTAATCCTATGTCTCACCTTGGCTATATAACCAAGGGGTCTCATGTGTAATCAACAATATTACAATCATAATCTATCTTTTGCATCCTTTGATAGAATTAGTTGATCTCTCATGTGCTTTCATGAAGTTCTTCGATCTTGGGTGGCTATAATTTTCAACCAAATCTTGCACGGTGTAGAGTATTCTATACCAACTCTTATGTTTCTGAGATATTTTCCATTTGTAAAATATTTCACAACAGATAAGGAAACTGCACTCACCAGTAAAAGTTGTCCATCCTGATCCATTCTGAACAGTTAAAGTGAAATTACCAGTAACGTGTCCATTCAATGATAGTAAATGGTCATGAATTGGGCTATATAAATCCTCTCAGGAAAAGTGTGGGAACTTTTCTTAAGCTCTACCTGCATGGCTTTTCTCAACTATTGTTAGAAATGAATGGTAGTATTATTCAAAATTTCAAAGCATTGGTTGAACGTTGACATTCTTATGACATGCATGTAAGTGAGCATCGACAATTTGTCTAAGAATAGGTGCATAGGCTAAATGTAATGTCCCCTTTTCGAAATGGGATAATAATAATAAATTAAATTATATATATATATATATATTAATAGGGGTCTGTAATGCCCTTGCTTTGTACTTCTTTGTTTTAGTTTGAATAGATTTTTACCCCTCTTTTAGTTAAAAAACTATAAATGTAAAGTTTAATTTTATCAGAAGTCAAGGGGCACATGAAGAATCATGACTATTGAAGGAAAACATATATAGCAGACACTAAACAAGAAGCAACCACCATACAACAAATAGATATTTTATTATTGGATTATTACTCCTTTAGAGCATGGAACTTCAGTTCATTTAACTTGAGGAGGAAACCTCTCATGGCAGGCCTTGAAGGATAAAAACCCTTAATTTCTCAAGAGTGATTTCACATGGAAATTATCATCGTGCTAAGTTGACTGATCAGTCTGATCTTCTGGTAGACATTATTAAAATTTCAAGTTACTAACATTTACTATTTATTAGAAAATCTGATTGCTATCTTTACAAGAGATATTTTATTGCGCAAATTTGATTAATTATCATAAATACCAATTGGAAAAAGTATAGGTTATTGTATAGAAATTAAAATTAAACTTAGTACAAAATATTCTATCTGGGATATTAAAAATGCAAATGAGACATTACACTAAAATAGTGACATGCCTTCTTTAATGACCTTAATGTGCATTTCCTGCACTAAAATATTTAAGAAGCATTTGTATTCGCTTCAATCCCTGGACTAAGAACTGTAATAACATGGTTTCTATGCACTCTGCCTCTGGAAATGCCCATTAAACTAGCTGATTCTAAGCTTAACAATGAGTGTCTGAGTTGGCGGGCATAGAAATAATGGCAGCACATTGCTTCAATAAGTCCAAACTCATTTCAAATGATATGTTTTTCAACCTATGTCATAGTGTTGAATGTTTGCAGTGGCACAGGTGCAACAGCTTTGGAAGCTTGGGTCAGCTTAAACACCTGAGTGACCTCTAGAGAAGACCAGTTCCTATTGTTAGTTTTAAGATCAGATTAGAGACACAGAATTTAATTCAAAATTCACACAATAACACAGCAGATACCCTGGGAAAACCCTCCACTTGAGGGAGAAAAACCCAGCAACAATATATCACTTATATATTGAATCTCAACAACAATGATCTCCTTGCAAGAGGCCGATATGGAGGCCAAAATATAAACACCAGATATGATGCAACACAGAAACACAAAGAGACAATCCGCTGATGAAATCTCAGCCTCCAATAATGCCGAACTGAACTTGTATATAAACTTGAACTGCCTTGAGATGAATTCGCACCAAGAATGGATGAAGTGTATTGTTTGAACAAGTGAATTGAATCGATGTCAAATGGATTGCAATGAAGGTGTATATATACAAGGTGGAGGGAGACACACGACTCTCCAAAAACATGTTGGCCTCATCCAAGAGGCATGTCCTTTACAAGCAAGAAGTCGGCCTCCATAAATAATCGCGCCTCTAAGGAAATCGTGCCATTATATTAAATGAATATTAATCATCTTTTATCAAGTGACGTCTCATTTCATAAAATCGATTCCATTAATTAAATAGCCGTAAGGCTATGATTTAATTGTTTTTGGTCTGGGCTGGAATGAAGCAACCGACGCTGTATACATCAACACCTATCTAATCTACCCTAGTGCTAATCCTAAATCAACATCTTCCAGGAAAAAGTGGAGAGCCTATGTATAAAAATAAAAGAGGTGATGCATTGATATAGATATTGGGAAACTCCATAAAGGAAACCAGAATGCACAAGAACACAACCTACAAATAATGCAGAACCACAAACTCATCTAACATCTCATATTGCAAAGGGTGAGAAGGAGGTTCTGGAGACTCCAATGTGCACTTGTCTTGTCCAGAGATTACAATCAATCACAGTAACGAGACTCTAGGGGAGGGTGAATAGGTCAGATATGAATATTGGATGTCTGTGTAGTATGCTTAACCTCTGCAAGGAAACTGAGACCAAAAATGTGCAGAAAAGAATGGTATAGTTCAGTTAATATTTCTTCAGAGAGCACCCCCTTTCCAAAAGGGTTGATGCATGTTTATAGTCCACCCAAAAAGTGAAGGCTGATCCATATCCATTGATTTTACAAGGAGATCCAACAGATGAGGTTAAAAGAACATGCTAACTAAAAGGGGCCTCTTAAAAGATTACTGGCCTCACACTCTCTATATGGGGAGAAGGGGGAGAGGGAAAGAGAATTACATTAATTTAAAAGAGGCCCATACAAATGATTCCCACTCAACATGCTACGTGCTCCATGGGATTTTATTAAAATCTAACGGTATTAAAATATTCACTACACAGATTACCACAATGTGCACTTTCTATTTGCATAAAGCTTTATATGGGGAGAAGGGGGAAGAGGGAAAAAGAATTACATTAATTTAAAAGAGGCCCATACAAATGATTCCCACTAAACATGCTATGTGCTCCATGGGATTTTATTAACATCTAAGGGTATTAAAATATTCACTACGCAGATTACTACAATGTGCACTTTCTATTTGCATAAAGCTTGCCAACTTTCTGTGGAATACCTGTGTTGGTAAATTTGGTGTAGCAATGGAAAATTTTACCATAAAGTCTGACATTTTTCCCATCTTTCATTAGATGTTAAGAGATGATGTCTTCAATCTGCCATGGACAGTGCCTGCTTTCCCTTATGTTCATCTCTAAGTGGTGCTTTCTTGTGCCAGTCATACAAACAGTTATTCAATCCAGGTTTCCTATCACTTTCTATTGGCACGGAGGTGGGGTAACACTCATGCTTGTAAAAGATTTACTGAAAGGGCTCCCTGCTGCCAATTCATGTTGATTTCATCTTCTTGGTAGCTGTATTTTTTAATCTCTACATTGTGTGTAGCCTATTTCATTGCAGTCCTTTAATTTTTGAGTTAATGTTTCCGACAATATTTAAATGAGGGAAATAGCTTTATATTTGTTTAGAAACCTGATAATCCCAGATCATGGAAAATATTTAAATACGAGTTTTTGAATTTTTTTGCATCCTTGAATGACAAGACACTAAAGCCAGTTTAGATTTCAAAATATGATGTCAAGCTGTGGCGTAGACATAAGATTTTGATATTCTTTTTTTGTTCCTTGAACCAATGATAGTCGTTGTAAAGTCTTGGGAACAGCACCCTATGGTAGCTTATGCTGCATTTGCGTCATGAACAGGGGTTGACATAAGCATGAACACACACTTGAAGACAGTGAAACTAACGCTGAAGGGGAAAGCTCCTGTAACACTTGACCATCTCAGTGTCAGGGGCAATAATATTCGGTACTATATTTTGCCTGATAGCTTGAACCTGGAAGCGCTGCTGGTGGAAGATACACCCAGAATCAAGCCAAAGAAGGCAACTGCTGGTATAGTTAATTTTCAATTAGAACCGAGTACATTTTTTAATGGTTAATGTTTTGTCTTAGTTTTGTGTAAGCCTTTATGTTGTTTTCAGGAAAACCTATTGGTCGTGGGCGTGGACGAGGAAGGGGCCGTGGCCGTGGTCGTGGGCGGTAACTTGTATACATGTATTTGAGAGTTTCAATGATAGTACTTGGTTGTACAAAAATATTGCAAGCACTTTTTAAACTTTTTGAGCTAATCTGTAGTACTCTGTCGCTGTTTTGAGTATTTTTTTTGGGGTGGCAATTTCTATGAATTGAGGTTTTACTGGGGGCTACTTTCTTAGTCCTTTGATTACAATGATTGAGTAGAAATTTCTTGCATGTTATTACTAATGTTTTGGGAGGCAATTTTTCCCTGATGACAATATTTTATGCTGCCATTTTTTGCTAACATGAAGTCTCACAAGTTACAATAATGGCACATGAGGGTGTTATTTTGCGGAGTTGCACTTGGTTTGCTAAGGTTTGGTAGCCCTTGTATGCTCTCTTCTCAGCTGTGAGGATATTTGTACCCAGTGAAAGTACTTTCCTGAGCTTTATTTTGTATTTCATATAGACTTGGGATAATTAATTAGCCATCTCAGTTGGAACGGTTTTTCTTGGTTAAATTCTTGTTAAATAATTATGTAAGAATGAAATGGATAGTTTATTATTTAGAATCTGTGTTATAAATTATAAAATTAATTGCATGAAAGGATGCGGTCAAATTTCCCAATATTAGTCTGTTTCATTATAAACAATGCTTTCCGCACGGTAATTCTAACAAATTTATGTTGTTAGAGAGCGAGGTTTCAAATTTCTGCAGCAGATTTTTTTAAATCTTGGCAGGCCCATAATACATCAAATTGAAAGATGAAAACTTTCATAAAGCCGAGTCAAAGTCTGTAAATAGCAAGTACGACTTTTAACGCTTTTCCAGCCATATTAGTTATTCTTGCAGTGTATTCAAATCTGTGATGACATGCCAAATATCAAACAGAAGGTAAATTATTTGAAATGCACTTTATTGCTTGGGGAGGAAACTATTTCATTGCAATGCTACAACTGTTTAATGTCATGGCAGTTGAATCGTGATCACAGGTCCTGATTCGTGTAGAATTGCATCTCATTCAGATGGTACCAAGTCTGGGGCATTCTTTTGGTTATTCACTAGTTAAAGTATAATGGGCTGTCTTGATTATAATATGTTTTTACCCCTCATGGACACTTCATCCAAGTTAGCTCCATACATGAATCATGCTGTATGTTCTGTACTAAGAAAGCAGAAAGCAGAAAGCATTGAAGATATCTTCACAAAGAATATGAAAGATGATATAATCGATCAATTAGGTTTGTCAAACAGGCCTGCTTCGTTGCTATAACCAAGTTTGCATTTACAGGAACTTAGTTTGATATATCATCTGCGGTTGTCAAATACGTAGCATGTGGCTAAATCAAATAAGTTGGCAATATTCTAATTACAAGGCATTGAAAGTTTAAATGGAATTTTAATTACCGTGTCAAAAATGGAAAAAACTCTGCAACTCTGACAACAAAAACTGAATATTATATTTGTAAAGATGAAATTTGATTGCGTTATTTCAAAGAAAGTTATAGGTGTATAGAGATTATAAATGAACATGATATATTAAAAAATTCTAATTTTAAAAAAGCAATCTGAAATTTTGAAAAAACGTATGGTTGGATTTTAAAATAGTAGACAAGGGCTTTCATTATTAGTTTCTACACGGTAATGCATATTATGCATCTGATGTAATCAATTTGTTTACTAGTTTAGTGAATGAGAATATATAATTAAAAAATCGAGCATCAATCTTATAATCTATATTTAATTAATTTTTATTTTAAATAATTGCAAAAATGTTATTTTTTTTCTTTTGGTTCATGTTGGTAACAGATAATGAAAAAGTTAAATTTTTTCTATATTTCTTTTGTAAACTAAATGTTGATATGCATTTTATTCATTGAATCAAATTGCAAATCTATTAATGGTTTGAGTAATATGAGCACTATTATATACATCATAATAATAATTTTTTATTAATGCATTCAATTTCTTTTATTAATTAAGTCAATGAATAAATATAATTAAAAATGTTGAGCATCAATTCTATAGATTATATTTAATTTTTTTTATGTAAATAATTGTAAAAATGTTACTTACCTTTATTTGGACCAACCTTTATTTGTATTGGTCCATATCTGTAATAGATATGTAAAAAACATTTTTTTTTGTAAACCATGGCCAATACATTTAATTCATTTAATCAAATTTTAACTCTATTACTGCTTTGAATGACATGCACTATTATATACATCATAATAATCACTTTTTATTGCGAGGTGGAAGAGTAAATTAATATAATTTTTTTTTTCAGTCTTAATCAATTTTATCTTCTTAAATGAAGTTTCTAACATCACTCAATATTTTAGCCACAACAAAATTTATTGCACTCATTACAACATTGACATAAACTTGCTGTAATGCGTCTCTTATTGAACACAACCTACGAATTTAGAAAAACTTTATTTGTTTATGATAAATATCCATTATTTTATTGTATTAGAATGAAAACAATTGTAAAAGTATTCAAAAACTTTCAGTGAAAAATTTATCTATTCAAAGGTAAACTTGAAAAACTAGAATACCCTAACCTCAAGCTTAAGCTAAAAAATTTCAATCTTGTGCTCTTATTTTTCTTCTCGTAAGTGTAAATTTGAGTCAAAATAGAAAGGTATAAATAAAAGATTTCAAAATCACTGGAAAACTTGGAAAACAACATCAATGGTGATTAGTTAATCATTGTTTTTCAGTGACCACAACCGTTACTCCACAGAATACAAAAGATTTATTTTTAACTTTTTGCCGAGAAAGTTTAAACCTTTGGATGATACGAAGCCAGATATATAAAACAGCTAATTAAAAAGTACGCTCAAGAAGACTTTATTCAAAACCGGCATTGCAACAATCTTGAAATCCAGACTGCACTTGAAAGCACTATATCAAGGGATAAAATGATAGTCTGGTTCATGGATCTCTTTGATAAACATATTGATAGCCGTTGTCATGAGTGATCCAAACCAAGCATTTTCCATTCAACAGATTTAGTAACTGAATTTTTGAAGCCTTACTTTCATCTGATTAAAAAATATCAAGCAAACAAAAAGGACCGTACTATGGTATGTTTCAACCCGAGAATTCACTTTGTTAATTACTATTGTGCTCTTCTTCCCAAATAGTCCATAATAAGCATTGATTGAATCCTAACCATCCTCTAATTTGATAATGGCATTAGAATTTTGAATCATAATCCTAACCATACTTTAAGGCTTCATTAACGAGAATGAAGCTTAATACCATTAGAAACATTTATGCTCTTATTTATTCTTAACAACCAAAATCTAATCATATGAATATATGAATTAAAAAAAACACATGATCACTATCTTAATGCAAATAACAATAAATACTAAAAAATAAAGGGTAAATCAAGGTTGACCCAACAACGGTTAAGTTGCAAGGGCAGGAGTTGAATTGCCTCAGGTTCGAATCCCACAGTGGTTGGTGGGATATACGTTGGTGTAGAGAGGATCACTAGTCAAAGGCTAGAGAATAGAGGATAGAGGATGACTAGATTCGGTTGCGGGGTCAAAGGGAGTAGGAAAATGTAGTGGAGTTTCGTAGTTCTACGCTCGTGGATGGTGTGTAGGCACCCAACAGACCCCTGGTGGAGGATGGTGGGAGGAGTAATGATGGAGGAGGTTTGAAGGCCGAAGGTACCAAAGAGGAAGGAGGGAGAAGAGAAGGAGAAATGGAGATATCGGGGATGAGGTCCCCCTTATGTGGCCTCACTAGTTCATAGCTCCAGTCAAAAGCGTTTATCGATTAAAAAAAGAAAAACATTGGCCAATATCCCACTCAACTTTGAAATCAAGATCAAACATTTTTTCAATTCTTAATAAGCTATAAAGTCTCTTTTAAATATCACATCCTTTAAGATTTAGGAGGAAAAAGATCGAGGGCTTGAATATTGGTGTTAAATATTATCGTAATGAAGAACACTCATAATAATTTGTTACTATTATTTTGGAGTAAGACTTCTCATATAGGGTATATGGATTGATTTTTTAATTATTGTGAAATTTAAATTTTATATGTTTATTTCATATTGGTCTTCATAATGAATTATTTTTTTAATGATAATTTTTTGCATATATTTAACATAAAGGAGGAGTAAAAATTTATTAAAATAAAAAGAAGTACAAAGCAAGGGCATTATATAGCCCTATCCAACTCCACCAAGTGGTCCAATTGTTGAGACAGATCTGTAGGTAACTAATCCCGATCCATCAAATTCCAATCATGAACATGACCAGAAGCCCATTTAGCCAAACAATCAGCAACACCATTCTATTCTCGAGGAATATGAATGAAAGTAACATACTCCAAAGAAGCGCAAAGGTTGAGAATTTGTTCAACAATCAAGGCCAAATGCCAACTAACATCATCTAAATACCGCCTATTCAACAAGTTCACCACTACTTGGGAATTAGACTCACATATGATCCTTCACCACTCCAATTGACTTCCACGCTCCACAACCTATAAAATGGCCTAAGCCTCCATTAAATTATTAGTATGAAGACCCTTATAAACAAAGAAGATGAACTGAACATCTCTAGAGCTATCCCGACCAACACCACCAATTCTAGCATGACCAAGGTTTCCTTGAGAAGAGCCATTTGTGTTGATTTTTAAGACTCCCTAAGGTGGAGGAGACCATCGCCCCTCCCTATTTACCTTCAAAGTAGGATGTCTACATCTGTTGTGCATGAGCTGCCATTGTTTAGGAGGAAGCTGAAGATGATTACAACAACCAACATCACAAAGATCCACTGATTCCGACGGATCACACTTAGCCGCAACAGTTTCTCCCAAAGAATGCAAAATTTTCCACCACAAGCGAGGGGCCACCAATATCATATCCTGAAAAATCCGATGATTCCTCTCCAACCAAATGTTCCAGATAATAAAGGATGGGCCAAGAGCCCAAGCAATTTGAAGAAAGGAAGTAGAAACAGGGGCCTTGCCCCATCGATCCACAAACTCAACCGACGAGGAAACATGCCATTAGGGTGCGTTTCATACCCTCCACAAAAAATTCCAAATCTCCTTGTTGATGGTCAAAACAACACAATAACATTAAACAAAATATTACTATTCTGTTTCTCCTAAAAGAGAAAGCTAACACATGGATATTTAACTCCCAAGGTCTTGGTAATCGGGTCTCGACTATGCTGATTTCACTCAATGGTTGATGTAACTATAATGTTCAAGGGGCCTGCTGGTGTTGAGCTTTTGGATGGTTATAAGATCAAACATTAAACCTACTTTTAACTGGTGGTTTTAAAGAAATAGAAAAAGATAGATTAAAGCTTTTAAATTGAAGAAAATATTGATTCATCCTACTTAATCAGACTTGTTACCTTCCAAGGAATTCCTAAACTAAAATTGCAAAATAAAATTAACTTGTAATTAATACGAAGTTTCATTCATTCACAGTGCAAACTTTAACAGTAGATTGCAAATCATTCTTTAAAAAAAACATAAAATAAAATTCCATTCTTTGAAAGCTTTCCAAATCAAATAATTAACCCAAGATAAATACCATTCTGGAGCACAATATGAAGTAGATTTAAATCTGGCTACTTCTACTGTTGGTGAGATAGATAAACAAAATTTACAAATCTGGAAAAGTCACCAGTGTACAGAAAATCCATGTCTTCGAATTGTCTCTATCTATACTAAGAAAATCTGGAAGATACATCCCTTCTCTTTGCTGAACTTAACTTCTATTCTATTTCTACTTTCGAGTTTTCCTACCTTCTAACCCTAACATAGAAAATCTATATCTCTCGCTATGTCTAAGTATCTATCTGTCTGTCTCTATATTTCTTCTATATCTTACAAAGAGGCAAAAAAAGCCATATATACAAAACGCGCCAAAATGCGTCGGCCCTTGTTTTAGGGTTTACAAAATAAGTCGGTTACAGAAGGGTCGGCCCTAAAAAAGTTTTTGAAATAAAGTCAATGATACATTAAATGCATATACTTTGCTTATGTCGGTAAAAAATCGCCTTCAGGCATGGTTTCCAGATCTTTTACAACCATCGTCATCAACTCGCAGCCTTCGAGTCCGCCATTAAGACTCCATGCATTCTATCCTCGACCTCAAAAACCGCTTCCATACATTTGCTGAATACTGCGAGCATTTGTCATTAATGTCGATCTACTGGTAAGCGGACATCCACTCGATCCTCATTAAGACTGCGGCGAATTTTTCATCGCTAAGCTTTTCATACCAGAACACAAATCTTTACGCAAGTTTGATCTTACCGCGCTTAAAAGCGGCATCGGGTGTTCGACATGCTTTAACCTATGAAAACTAATGCCTTCATTAGTCACTCCTAAAGCATAGAAGATATCATCATTCATCCCGCCTTTCATATATCATTTCATTTCAAATTATACTTGTAAAAACCCCAGCGCTCTTGACCGGAAATCCCGAACTAAAACACACTTGCTTGTGCGGCGGGTTGGAGCCAAAGATGAAGTGGAGCAGGACTGATGGAAACCGAAACAGGAGACAGCAAAATAACCATGCATTTCCAAGTCCGGCCCATTCAGTAAAATTATGCGCAAAAAGGACCAGCGCAAGGGGATGAAGCGGAAGCGAACCACAGGCCGGTCGAGAATAAAACCGATCTTAAGGTGAAACACAATGAGGTGGAAGCGAAACAAATCCGACGCCAGTTTGATTTGGTTGTTCCGATCCGCTTTAAAACTAACACACAAGGAGATGACAAAAGGGATGAAAAAGAAAAAGGGGAAGGGAAGAAAAAAAATCCCACAACCAAAAAGCAAAGAACAAAGGTAAAACAAACAAATAAGACCGGCGAAACCGAAACTGGAACGAAACATAACTGGAACCTAGAACTTCAGAAAAGTTTCAAAGTTCAGTTTCAGTCCATGTCCTGCTTCCGCCAAAACAAAAGGAAAAAAACGTAGAAAACAAAGGAAACTGGCGGAATAGGACTCGGAAATGAAACGAAAACCAGAACTTAGAAGAAATTCCAAAGTTCAGTTTCCGTCCCGGTTCTGCGTCCGCTAGAACAAAACCGAAAATGCCAAAGGCAGAAAACAAAAGGCCAAAGGAAGAAAGGAAAATCCTAAGGCACAAAAAATCAAACGAAAGGAAAACAAAATAGAACTGAGGGACCCAAATGTCAGTCGAAAACAACCAACAAAACAAAGAAACAACAAAAGAGGGCGGAGTCGGAGTTGGGACAAGATCCAAACTTGAAACCCTAAAAGAGTTCTACGTCCAGATTTAGCCCCGAACCTGGCTCTGACAGAACAAAATATAGACTTAGGAGGAAAACAAAAGAACTCCTAAGACCCAACCAAAGAACCAAAGGAAACATAACAGAACAAGGGGGACCTATTTTAAACAAGTTTAAAATGGGGTGGTTATGCAAGGCATAACAAATGGCGACTTGGTTGGGAAAATGGTTTAACCATTTTCAAGAAACCGAAGGATTCAGCTACCCATAACTCCTGTTTATAGCATCACAACTCCAGTTAGGTTAGTTTTAACAACCAAGGTTGAACTAGAATCTCAAATGTAAATCAACACTGGCTACCCCTGAATCTTTGTGTGTGCTTGATGGTGCATCACCCTTTTACAAAGTTTTCCTCATCTTTTGAACAATAATGTGCAAGATTTGAACTACATGAGTTGATTCCCTTTAGCTGTTGTGCATTGATATCCCGGGCATTGCTCCCTGCCAGTCAGACGTCCATAGCTTTGACGGAGATACCTCTAGTTCTCTCACAACATTACTCTACTGCCAGTCAAGCATCCATAGCCCCGGTAGAGATACTGGAATCACCCATTCATATTGAGTTTTCTTTTCTTAGATAGTTCTCTTTTTTTCTTTTCTCTTGGAGTCTTAGATATTTCATTCAATTCTTTCTCAATATCTCAGATGTCTGACATCTGTTCTGGGTTGAAAACTACCATGGACCTCATAACAACATCTGGCAAATCGGATTTTTCACTCAAATCTTGCAACACCATCGCCCTAAGACAAATGTACCATTACAAAATGAGATGTTTCTATTGATTTGTAACAGATTCAGTTGTAGTTAATGAAGATTGTTTACATTGCACCTTGTTTTCAAAACTTTCCACAAATTTTATTGATAATGGACATAAAACAACGAATTTAGGACAAAATCATCCAATCACAAAACCTAAAAATATCTAAACCAACTTCTCTCCTAGGAACCAAAGTATACTTTAGATAACAACCCCCTTACAACTGCATAAAATGAAGGTCCCCGCAAGGAAAAACAAAGAGACACAAGCAAAGGAACAAAAAGAAAAGGCAAACAAGGAAAACAACAAAACTATTTACAAGCAGAACAAACTTATCTACATATATACAACCCAACAAAAATGATCAAACTTTCAGGATCCAAAGTAATGTTTAAGAAACTATCCATTGACAGGCAATGGAACAGGTTCTCCCGTTAAACCGCTTAGCTGGAAAGCATTTTCTCCTAGGATTTCAACAATTTGATAGGGACCCAACCAGAGCTTATCAAACTTCTGGTGATCTCCTTTCTTTTCATTAGCCTTATCCCATAGCAGCACAAGGTCTGATATCCTAAAAGCCTTGATTTTGGCTCTTTTGTCAAACCAACGTTTGACAACAGCCTGGTGTCTAAAGAATTGCTACAAGGAAACATCTCTTTGTTCTTCTAGTTTCAACAAGCCAACTAATCTTACTTCAATCCTATCATCACTAGACTAAAATTCTTGCATAAATTTTAGGATAGGTATTTGCAAGTGAATAGGGAACACAGGCTCTTGGCCATACACTAGCTTAAATGGTGAAGTCTTTAAAGCAACCTTGATCCTAGTCCTATCTTCCCATAAAGCAAATCTTAACTGGGTATGCCAGTCCCTAGGATTGTTCTCTAATAGTTTTTTAATTACTCGTAGGAGATTCTTATTAGTTGATTTTGCAACTCCATTTCCTTGTGGGTAATAGTTTGAAGAATACTTTAAAACAATTTTATGATCATAAGCCCATGAAATGAACTTGGCAAAAGAAAAGGTAGAGCCATGATCACATACCAATGCAAAGGGTACTCCAAGCCTAGTTGTGATGCATTCGACGAGGAACTTGATTACTACCTTTGTTGTACTATTCTTGCAAGGTATAGCCTCTGTCCATCTTGTGCAGTAATCTGTGGCAGTCAAAATGAATTTGTGTCTTGCAGAAGAATTTGGGTTAATTACCCCAATAAAATCAAGTGCCCATTGGGAAAATGGTCTTACCTCATAAACAGGCTGCAATGGCATGGCCGAATGGTGCTCTCTTAATGCAAAAATTTGACATATATGACATGTTCTCACATGTTGGTGGGAATCCTTGAACACACATGGCCAATAATAACCAAATCTGAGAATTTGATGTGCTAATGAATCTGCAGAACCATGACCTGTGCCATGTTTCCCATGAAATTCAGCAATTGCATGCTTAGCCTCTTGCTGATCAAGACATTGTAAGTAAACTCCCTCAACATTCTTCTTGTATAACAATCCTCCTTTGAGCATATAATGGGAGCTTTTCATTCTCAGTGCCCTCCTCTGAGTTGTATTCATTCCCTCTGGGCACCAATTATTGAGCATGAAGTAAATAATATTGCCATACCATGGGTCATTAGAAAAGGACTATGTTGTGTATTGCTGACAAATAATGTTCTCACCAACATCCACCATTGATTTAGATAGGCCTTGACCTCAGACAAGTTTCATAGGGTGAATCTCCAGATCAAACTCTTGTAGAATAGCCATCCATTTCCCCCTTTGTTCTCCCAACTCGCTTTGCATAAGTAGAGACTTCACAGCAGCATCAGGAACTACAACAAAAATTTGAATTCAGAGGATATAGTGCCTAAACTTCTTGACAACTCCAACCAATGCAAAAGTTTGTTTCTTAAGAAGTGTATACTTGACTTCAACATTCTTAAACAGAGAGCTCATGAAGGCAATTGGCCTCTCATCACCTTTGCCTTTGCGTTGAGTTAGGACAGCTGCACATGAGTGTTCAAAAGAAAAAGAATAAATATAAAATGGCTTCAAGTAGTCAGGGCTGGTGAGGACTGGTGCTTCCAAAATGGATTGCTTGACTTGAGAAAAAACAACCTTCGCCTCGTTACTCCATTCTATTCTAGCATCTTTCATTATTTCATTCAAAGGTTTAACAATTTCTGCAAAACCTGTGATAAACTTTCTCACAAAGTTGATATTTCCAAAGAAAGACCTCATCTCCTTCTTACTTCCTGACATAGTTAACTTCAGAATAGACTCAACTCGGTTTGGATCTATTTATATTCCTCTTTTCAAGATTATGTGTCCCAAAAGTTTCCCTTCAGAAACCCCGAACACACATTTTTAGGATTCAGAGAGACACCGTATCAAATACATCTTTCAAGGACTTTAGCCAAGTCTACAACATGGTTTAGTCTATCTTTAGAGAATACTGTCAAGTCATCGATGTAAACGATGATGCATTTACCAATCAAATATTTGAACACTACATCCATGGCACGCTGAAAGGTTGCTCTAGCGTTTATCAAACCAAATGGCATCCTTCTGTAAGCAAATTTTCCCCACTTAGTAGTGAATACTATCTTCATTCTGTCTTCATATTTAACAATCACCTGATTGTACCCGGAATAACCATCCAGGAATGACATCATCTAAGATCCATTAACAGTTTGCAAGACCTCGTCCAGAGAAGGGAGTGGGTAGTTGTCCTTTGCCGAAGCTCTATTCAGATTCCTGAAATCTACACATAGCCTGATTTCTCCATTCTTCTTACGAACTGGAACCAAATTAGCCACTCATGTTGAATGTCATATAGGGAAGATTATTCTCGTAGAAAGCAATTTTTGAACTTCCTTAAAGATTAGTGGTTCAATTAGGGCGTTGATAGGATGCTGTTTCTACCGAAAGGGTCTAGCTTCAGGCTTAAGAGGGATAGTATGAGTTATCACAAAAGCATCAAATATTTTTAGATCTTCATACCCCCAAGCAATTGCAGAAATATCTTTCTTTAGTGCCCTCAGTATATCTTTTCTAATTGCTTCAGGGAAAGCTTTCCCTATGTAAACATTTCTATCTGGGCCAGAATCAACTAGGTTAACAGTTTCATATTCACCTCCTTTATCTGCAGTTGATGCCTTTTCCCGAGCCCTTGAGTTTGAATAAAAAATTCTTTCTAAGGCCACCATCCCCTTGGGAATGCTATTACTTTTCAAATTCAGGACACCTTCTTTATCGCATTCAGGGTTCCAATCTCCTTGATCCCTTTCGGATTCATCGATGATCTTCAAAAACATATGAGCTTGCTAAAAAAGAAAGGATATGTCGATCATCATCAAAAACTTGAAAATTCTTGACGTTATCAGGAACAGCCGAGGTGGATATCAACTCTACTGAGAATCTCTTGAGCTTGGAGCCTTGCATGGGTTCCAAGGTACTTGCAGCAACAACTAATGAATCAGCTATTTGATTCTCTCTCTAGGAATTAAACTAATTCCAAAGGCATCAAAGTCTTCAATCATGTTCCATACCCGATTTCTATAAGCTGCCAACCTTTTATTGTGACGTGTATTGGCTACGTACTTGCTTAATAATTACTTCTGAATCTCCCTTAACCACCAAGGCAGTAACTTTCTTTTGATGTGCAAACATCAGTCCCCGAGCTAATGCTTTGTATTATGCTATATTGTTAGTGCATCCAAACTGCAACCTATAAGAAGCAAAAAATGTTTTCCCTTTCGGGCTGGTCAATTCAATTCCAACACCACAAACTGGTTTGGATTTGGATCCATCAATCACGAGGGTCCATAGCTAGTCTTGAGCTGGGGTTGATTCCTTTGAGGTTGTTGTGGGTGTTTGGATAAGATGAACCATAGGTGGGGGCACTTGATCTTTTGCATCAAATATTGGGAATGGGTGTTCAATAGGCTTATCAGGTGCAACATCCAATTCCTGCTTAGATATATTGTGTAATCCTAGGATATCTTTCCGACAGTCACTTGTATCTTTGATTGATCCCTTGGGTTTTGGTATACTTGTGAGTGCAGGGGTATCAAACAAAGCTTGGGGTTTTTCAACACAACTATGTTGGTCCGGTATCATGACCGAGGTGGGTTCAATTTTAGGAGGGACTTCCACTGAGGGTATATTATCCCTGGTTAACATTATTGCATTTTGAGCTTCGAATGAGAAGTGATTTGAAATGGTCTCAAGGTGACTTGGGTTAGTTTCATTGGTTGGAGAAACACAATTTAAAATACTGATGCAAAGTTGGAAAGTTAGTTCCGAATGATCTTGGTAGTGTACCCTACACCAATTAGGGAGCAAAAGACTTTGCAAATCGATACCTTCCCCTAAGACTAGCTGATCCTGTTGCAGCTTCCTAATCAATACCTGTTGATTCTCATTAATAATGGGATCAGGGGATTTTTGCATTGTGAAGTCTTTAGAATCAAGAACCGAAAAGGTTAAAATTTCTTCTCCTTTATAAACCCCTATCTCGGTTTCAAAATAAGCTACCTCATTGAGACAATCATACTCAGTGATGATATGTTTGAGGCGGGGTTCACTTTCAATCCTAATTTGCGTAGGCATCCCCCTCCATGGCAGCCACATGTGTGAAAAGTTGAGGGAGATATATCCCCCTATACTTTTCATTAAGTCTCTGCTCAATAGCATACCATAAGTCTCGAGAATGTCTGCTACTTAAATATCCATATTGGTTAAAATCCTAGGGTCAGACCCTACTTGCACATGTATATTTCTTAATTCTCCAACTACATTAACCTCTTTTTTATCGAGTTGGATGACCTTCTTGTTTGTTTGGACAGGGTTCAATCCCAATTTCTTGCATATAGAAAATAACATCACGTTGCTAGAAGCCCCTGAATCTAGCAGACAATTATGTAGGTTCTTCCCACAGATTCTCAAACTTAAAAGAAACGGTGGGGTACCTACCTTGCTTCTGAACAAAGCTACATTCATGTCTGCAGCGGGTGCCACCTTGGTTTTCCCTTTTGATTTATCAACTTATTCCAAAGCTTTCAGCACTATCTCTCGTTGGGTAGGGCACCACTTTAGGATGTCAAAGTATGATAAATAGGTTTTATGTTTCTGCATCTCAACAACAATATCAAATTCTATGTTATAGCTTGTATTACCTCTAAAAACACCATACAAATTACCTTTGTTGTGAAAGTCAGGCAGACCCTTTGGTGGAGGAGGATTGTTATCAACACCCTAATTCAGAGGCACCATATGGTTAGGTGGTGTTGATGTAGTGAATGGATCCTTATTCTGATTTCTTAAAAAGTGTCCTCCCTTTGTCTGAAAGGCTTGGGAATCATATACATCTTCCTCTGGTTCATTCTCATTCTTCATTGGGAATGAAGGTTCTTCTTCAAAGAGGTCATAAGTCATGGCTGTATCCACTGAGCCACCTCCTTTGTTTGAATTCCCTTGGAACGTTTGGGCATCTGCCTATGCCATCTTCACGACCTTCTCCATTTCAGGGCAGTTTACCTCAAAATGAGTTGCAGTATCATGCAACCTGCACCAGTTAGTCATAAAATTGAGGTCAACCACATTCGCAACATTTGGCCTATCCTTATTAGCTTGATAATTGTGAGCAACTCCACCGTTATTTGGCCTTGTATTCCATTGTCGGTTGTTATTTGGCCTATGGTTATATCCTCTATTTTGATTTTGATAGCCTTGGTTAGGGAAGTTTTGGCCTTGATAATTCCTCTGGCTGTGATTGTAGTTGTTCGGATAATTACCCTGATTGTTATTACTTTCATTAGGGTAACTACCTTGTGTTGGTGTGTGGCCCGATCAATGTGCTATCTTGTATAGCCCATGGTATCTGTACACCCACGGCCCCAGTGTTGTTAAAATGACTTCCTATTAAATGCTTGTTTTTAAGTATTGTGGTATTGAAGATTTGCATTTTAGAGCGGCTTGATGTTAAAACAACCTTTCTCCATGGTGATTTGGAAGGAGGAAATATATATGGAACAACCACAAGGATTTAAAGGTCAAGGTAAGGAGAAACTAGTGTCTTGATTGAAGAAAAGTTTACATATGGCTTGAAGCAGAAGCACCTCGACCCGATGGTATTTGAAATTTGGCAGGTTTTATGGTGAGGCAAGAATTTCGGCAGTGTAATTGACCATTGTGTTTTATTTTTAAGAGGTTGGATAATAGGCTACATTATTTTATGTATATGTTGATGACATGCTTGTAGGCAGGTCTAACATGGATCACATCCAGGTGAGTTAAAACAGTTAGCAAAATCTTTTGCTATAACAAGAAGGATTTAAGAGCTGACAAAACAAATCCTTGGTATGAAAATTTGTAGAGAGATAGGAAAAATAAAAAATTGTTTTATCTCGAGGCTAATTATGTTGAAAAGGTGTTCTTGATTTCCATGGAGAATGCAAAAGCTGTCAGCACACCTTTGCCTAGTCATGTTAAATTGACTAAGGATATGTGTCCAAAGACACAAGAGGAGGAAGGAAAAATGTCCAAGGTACCATATGCTTCAGCTGTAGGCAGTTTAATGTACGCCATGGTATGTACTAGACCAGATATTGCACATGTTGTAGGAGTTGTTAGCAGGTATTTGAGTCATCCTGGAGTTGAGCATTGGAATGCAGTAAAATGGATTCTCAGGTACTTGAGAGGTACATCCAATAAATGTTTATGTTTTGGGGGCTCCAATACTGATTTAAAAGGCTATGTTGACTCATATTTGGCGAGGGGATATAGATACCGGGCGTGCAGAGTTATGTATTCTGATTGGTGGGACGGTAGGTTAGTTTCTCGATTTGCAAAAGGTGGTTGCTTTATCCACCATAGAAGCCGAGTGTATTCTTTACCATGAGAGGCTGACAAAGGAGATGATATGGCTGCAATTTTTCATGGATGAGTTGGGAAAACAATAGGATGGAAATTACTTATTTACAGACAGTCAAAGTGCTATACATCTTGCAAAGAATTATGCCTTGCATTCTAAAACAAAACACATACAATTGAGATATCATTTCATTCGGTCGGTGTTGGAAGATGGACAGGTCAAGCTGGACAAGATACATACAGATGTCAATCCAATGGATATGTTTATGAAGGCGGTGCCACGGGAGAAGCTGAGCTCCTCTTAAACGGTTGTACTCCAAGGATTGAATTCAAAGTATATAGCCTTGGCGAGGTCAAAGGTCCTTATTTCGATGGGAGTATGAGTCACAGTGATGTTGTCGAGATCCCGATCTCAAGTGGGAGGTTGTGATGGTGTGGGCTTTGTCGGTCTCAAGTAAGAATTGTTGGTGTGTGTGATCATGCTATCTTGTATAGCCCGCGGTATCTGTACACCTGGCCCGTCCTGTAGGGGTCATCGTGAAAAAGGAAAAATGACTTTGTAAAACCCTAATTCTGGAAGCTTCTCAAAGCTTGTTAAAAAGGGGGTTGGAATGGGGGTTATAGTATGAAGCGATTATTCAGATTGTAATAGGTTTTGCACTGGATAATAAAAGTATTGGATGGCTGCGGTTTGGTGGATGTAGCCCAGATTGGGTGAACCACGTTAAATTCTCTGTGTTATGATTTATTCTTTGTGTGTTTTAGTTTCTCTATTTATTAATTAAATCTACATTTAATTGTTAGATATCTGCCATCTCTAACCCTAACTACCTTGGTTCTAAGAGGGGTTCAGTTTAAGCTGAGCAATATCATTTGTGATTTGAGACAGAGTTTTCTTTAAGGTTTCCACCTTGTTTGTGAGTTGAGCTGTCTTTTCACTCTCAACACTCTTAGCAACAGGTGACTGACCGACAGGATTTGGTATTCCAGCTTGGTCATGATGACCATGTGGGCTGTGATGAGCCTGTGATTGTTGAAAGAAGTCAGGAGTTCCGTTGGAAAAGAATGGAACAGGAGATTGAGTCTGTAACTAAGCTATAGGTCCATAATGGGAAGAAGACATCCCTAGGACATTATTGAATAAATGGGTTGGGTTAGGCATCTAATACCCTATTGAAGGAAAACCTCCTCCCAAGTTTCCTTGTTGAGAGCTAGTTTGTTGTTGCAGTTTGATGGCTAGATGATAAACTTTAGACATAGAATCAATATCCGCGGGCTGATAAGTCCTTTGTAGGAACAGGCCAAGCAAAGGGTCTATAACTCTAAAATATGCCTGAATGGCGCTATTCTCAGCAACTAGATAGGGGTCCTGCAGTGTCCTATACATTCGTTGAAACCTGGTGTTAAACAAGGGTAGGGATTCACATGGCTCCTTCCTAATGGTAACAAATTGGTGGAACAAAATGGCTGGATCCACATAAATTCTGAACTGATTGATGAAAGCATTCTTCAGGTCTGTCCAGCTCAGAATGGAACCTTGTGGCAAGTTTAGGTACCAGTTGTATGCCATATCCCCTAAGGAATAAGGGAACAACCTACAAACCACATCATAGTGAGCTATTTGGGATCTAGTACAAGCATCTTTAAAAGCTTGTATGTGCTCTTCAACACTCCTTAATTCGCCATGAATGTATTTGGGACATAATCTCTCAGGATTCTTAGGCATATCATTAAAACCTCCAAGAATAGTCCCCAATGGAGAGGGATTATTTAGAAAAAATTCCATTGGTGGCGGTGGTGGGGGTTGAGCCAGCTGTAATGGCACTTGAGATGGATTCAGTGGCAGATTGATAGGTCTCCAACGGGGTATTGGTGAAAAGCCTAGTGGAGTGAGCAGAGTTGAAAAGGGTGGTATAATGATTGCCCCAGTCTTGTGAATCTTGTGTCTTATTGGGGTCTTGAGTTCTATCAAAAGTGGTGGGTTTTTAGTTGATCCAAGAACTCTATGGGACCTTTCTGGTGGGAAAAACCTAATATTATCTAGTTTGCTCTTCTGGGCCCTCCTTCTAGCGCCAAATCTGTTGATGGTAAAAACAACACAACATTAAACAAAATATTACTATTCTGTTTCTCCTGAAAGAGAAAGATAACACATGGATATCTAACTCCCAAGGTCCTGGTAATTGGGTCTCGACTATGCTGATTTCACTCAATGGTTGATGTAACTATAATGTTCAAGGGGCCTGTTGGTGTTGAGCTTCTGGATAGTTATAAGATCAAACATTAAACCTACTTTTAACCGGTGGTTTTAAAGAAATAGAAAAAGATAGATTAAAGCTTTTAAACTGAAGAAAATGTTGATTCATCCTACTTAATCAGACTTGTTACCTTCCAAGGAATTCCTAAACTAAAATTGCAGAGTAAAATTAACCTGTAATTAATACGAAGTTTCATTCATTCATAGTGCAAACTTTAACAGTAGATTGCAAATCATTATTTAAAAAAAAACATAAAATAAAATTCCATTCTTTGAAAGCTTTCCAAATCAAATAATTAACCCAAGATAAATACCATTCCGGAGCACAATATGAAGTAGATTTAAATTTGGCTGCTTCTACTGTTGGTGAGACAAATAAACAACATTTACAAATCTGGCAAAGTCACCAGTGTACAAAAAATGCATGTCTTTGAATTGTCTCCATCTATACTAAGAAAATATGGAAGATACATCCCTTCTCTTTGCTGAACTTAACTTCTATTCTATTTCTACTTTTGAGTTTTCCTACCTTCTAACCCTAACTTAGAAAATCTATATCTCTTGGTGTGTCTAAGTATCTATTTGTTCGTCCCTATATTTCTTCTATATCTTACAAAGAGGCAAAAAAATGCCATATATACAAAACACGCCAAAATATGTCGGCCTCTGTTTTAGGGTTTACAAAATAAGTCAGTTACAGAAGGGTTAGCCCTAGAAGAGTTTTTGAAATAAATTCAATGATACATTAAATATGTATACTCTGCTTATGTCGGTAAAAAATTGCCTTCAGGCATGGTTTCTAGATCTTTTACAACCATCGTCGTCAACTTGCAGCCTTCGAGTCCGCCATTAAGACTCCACGCGTTTTATCCTCGACCTCAAAAATTGCTCCCATAGAGTTGCTTTGAATGCTCTGAAGCATTGTCATTAATGTTGATCTACTTTCGCGAGAAGACATCCCATCAGTCATTAAGACTCGTGGCTTTTCATCCTTTACGCTTTCCTCTTGTTACAAATCTTTCTGCAAGTTGATCTTCTTGTAAAGCAACATCAGGTGTTCTCGACATGCTTTAACCCTGCAAAACAATGCCTTCATTAGTCCTCTAAAGCATAGAAGATATCATCATTCATCCCACCTTTCAGATATCCTTCATTCAATTATACTTAGCAAAAAGAAACCCAACTCTGGTGGAGGCGGAACCAAATCTGAACCAGAAACACACTTACCTTTAATACCGGTGGGGGTGGAGCCAAGATGAAACCAGAACCAGGACTGGAGTCGGAATGGGAACCAGACATGAAAATAACCATCACTTCCAAGTCCAGCCCACATTCCAACTCCACGTCCGCAAAAGGGACCAAACACAAGGGACAAACAGAAACAAACGCAGGCAGGGTTGGAGTAAAAATCAATCCCGGGTGAAACACAACAGGGGCGGGGGCAGAACCAAATCCGACACTGAAACTTTTTCAAAGTTTTATTTTTAGATTCTATTTTGATCCCACCTCTGACAACACACAAGGAGATGACAAAAGGGATGAAAAATAAAAAGGGGAAGGGAAGAAAAAACATCCCAAAACCCAAAAAACAAAGAACAAAGGCAAAACAAACAAACAAGACCAGCGGAACCAGAACCGGAATGGAACCGGAACCTGGAACTTCAGAAAAGTTTCAGAGTTCAGTTTCGGTCCACGTCCCTCTTTTTCCAAAACAAAAGGAAACAAACACAGAAAACAAAGGAAATTGGCGAAATAGGACCCAAAAATGAAACAAAAATTAGAACTTAGAAGAAATTCCAAAGTTCAGTTTCCGTCCCAGTTTTGCGTCCGCCAGAACAAAACTGGAAACGCCAAAGGCAAAAAACAAAAGGCCAAAGGAAGAAAGGAAAATCCTAAGGCATAGGACATAAAAAAAAGGAAAAAGAAAAAGAAAAGAGGGACCCAAATGTCACTCAAAAACAACCAACAGAACAAAGAAACAACAAAAGAGGGCAGAGTCAAAGTCGAGACAAGATTCAAACTTGAAACCCTAAAAGAGTTCTACGTACAGATTTAGCCCTGGACCTGGCTCTGACAAAACAAAAGACAGACTTAGGAGGAAAATAAAAGAATTCCTAAGACCCAACCAAAGAACCAAAGGAAACATAACAGAACAAGGGGGACCTATTTTAAACAAGTTTAAAATGGGGTGGTTATGCAAGGCATAACACTCCCTACTATAGGAACATTGGAAGAAGAGATGAGACACTCTCCTCACAGTTACAACATAAAACACACATTGAAGGGCCTTGGAAAGCACACCTACACAAATTATCTCAAGTAAGACACCAGTTTTGAGCCACTAACCACATAAAAAAATGCACTTGGGCCATGACAACTTATACCAAACTTGCTTCCACCAAGGGACCTCAATATCCCCAAACAACTTCCTACCAAGCTGCTTATCACCAATAGACACAAAGTACTTCCCAGACAAATCAGTACCATCCCAAGCCAAGACATCAGGCCCCCTCAAAGAATTACAATCATGAGAAGCCAAAAGCTGAACCAGCTCATGCTTATCCCCCTTAGACCCCCCAGGTGGCCACTCAAAAGGATGCTTCCAACGAAAGCTTACAACCGATCCACAATGTTGTGCAACTTTATAATGCTCAACAATATCCCAACCAGTCATAGTAAAAACATCACAAAGGGACTGGAGGTGAGGAAAAGTAGAGAGAATAGGTGGGTGACCATCCCAAGAATCTAAGCAAAATAGAGCCTGTGACCTCGAATGACATATCCAAAAAAGCGCACACTTAATCAAATGAGCCCCCACTTTCAAAGTATGCAAAATCATAGAACCACTCCCCTCTAGAGGACAGTGAGGAACCTGAAAGGATGCAACACCCCCAAAATACTTATAGTTGAGAATATGAGCCCATAACTGATGTTGATTGGTACACCAGCGTCAGTAAAGCTTAGCAACAAGAACTTTCCTGTTCAGAATAACATAGCATAAGCCAAGACCACCCTCCTACTTTGGTCTACATACAGATTCCCACTTAACAAGGCTCCACTTAGTAGACAACAAGTTACCACTCCAAAGAAATTGACGTGAGAGAGCATTGAATTCCTTAAGGAAATACATAGGGGCCGCTTGAACAAAGCATCTGTAGATAGGAAGGGCCTAGATAATAGACTTGAGAAGAGTCACACGAGTAGCAGTAGACAACCATTGATGAGTCCAATGAGTGACTTTCTGCCATAGCTTATCAAGCAAAATCTGCTTGGAGGACCTGGGCTGATGACCAACAATAAGAGGAATACCCAAATAGACAAAGGGAAGAGACGCTATTTGAAATTGCAAAATAGCCGCAATTCCCTGTTGGATAGCTAAAGGATTATTAAAGAAGAAAATATAAGACTTCTGCTCATTGACTTTTTGACCTGAAGCAACAAGGTAGATATCCAAAACTTTCCTGAAGGATTCAACTTCCTGAATATGAGCCAACCCCATAAGAGAGTTGTCATCCACAAACTGGAGATGAGAAAGTGTTGGCAGACCCAAACCCCATTTCCAACCATGAATCAAGCCTTGAGAAACTCAAAATTTAAGAAACTGGCCCAACCCCTCCGCCATTATAATAAACAGATAAGGAGAAAGCAAATCCCCCTGACGAAGGCCCCTGGTAGCATCAAAAAGCTTTGAAGGTTCACCATTCACAATAACCAAAAATGAGGAAGAAGTCACACAACTCATAGTCCAACTCACCCAATCAGAAGAAAAACCAAAGGCCAACAAAATATTTTGGAGAAAACTCCACTTAACATTGTCATAAGCTTTAGCCATATCCAACTTGATGAACATAGACCTTTCCTTAGAGGTCGCCATAGAATGAATGACCTCTGAGGCAACCACCACCCCATCCCAAATTTGACGATCTGCCACAAAGCCTCCTTACTCCTCAGAAATGACAGCAGGAAGACAAGGTTTAAGCCTCTTAGCAATCAATTTTGTAATAATCTTATACACCACAATACAGAGCACAATAGGTCTAAAGAATTCAAGCCTATCAACACCTTTCTTTTTAGGAATGAGATCTAGAAAAGTAGCATTTAGGGCTCAAAGCATCTGTTTACTATGAAGAGACTCCCAAACAACCTCCAACAAATCTAGATTCACAATAGCCAAAAACTCTTAGAAAAATTCAACTAGGAAACCATCAAGGCCCGAAGCTTTCCCCTTATTAATCCCAAACACAACCTCCACTTTAGACAGAGCAATCAAATGAGTAAGAGAATCATTCAAAGCACTAGAGATCAAAGAAGGAATGCAAGCAAGGACCATATTCTCATCAGCCTCAGCTAGAGGTGAGTCCTCAGTAAACAGAGCAGAGTAAGATTGAGGAGCCTCTCTAGACAAAGCCTGTTGCGAGGAAATCGCAAGACCCTTAGAATTAACAAGAGAAGATATATAACACTTATTCCGGTGAGCTTGCACAAAATGGTGGAAGAAAGTAGTATTCCTGTTGCCCTCAAGAAGCCAGTCAATTTGAGCCTTTTGTTTCCAAAAAATATCCTCATGAAGCTCCCACTCCACCAATTTCAGGGCTAAGGACTCAACATGTCCAAGAGCCTCTAAAAATCCCAAATCTCGAATTTGGTGAGTAATGAAAACAAGATGATCTTGCACTTCCCTTTTCTTAGCCCGAAGATTGCCAAAACATGATCGATTCCATCGCTTAAGATGATACTTGACATATTGCAACTTCTTAACAAAAGAATACATAGCTGTACCATACACAGGGGCTCCATCCCACCACCATTGAGCAACAAGATGATACAAGGAAGAATCTCGAAGCCACATAAGCTGAAATTTAAAGGAAGGATTCTTTGGAATAGGAAAAGAAGCAAAAAACTTAATTGGCCAATGATTAGAGCCACACAAGTCAAGAATCTCAGAGCAAGTGACTAAGTTGCCACCCAACCAAAAACTAGAAACAAGAAATCTATCCAACCACTTAGATATCACTTTTGGACCACTCCATCTATTATTCCAAGTGAATATTCCATTAGAGGGTTTAACATCAACAAGAGCAAGAGAATCCACATTTTCCTGAAAAAGATCAGAAGCAGGACCGAGCCTATGCAACCCCGCTCTTTTCTCCTCCAAACACAACACAAAATTGAAATCGCCAGCTAAGATCCAAGGATGATAAGGTGCACAAGACCTAACATACCTGATATGGGCCCAAAGCTAGATTTTACCATAGATATCAATAAGAGCATAAACATTAGTGACCAAAATAGTCTCACCAGAATACAAAACAAAAGCCACCACATAAATAGAGGAATGGCTAGAAATCCACCAACGAGGAACAACCCTATGTGGATCCCAAAAAAGAGCCAGAACTCCAGAGTTTCCCCTAGAACCAATACATTGACAATGACTAGAACCCCAAATACGAGGAGCATATTGAAGCATGAAGTCCACTTGAAACTTAGTCTCCTGAATGCAAAAGATATCTAGAGAATGAACCGCAATCAAATCCTGAATAGCCTTTTGATGAGAGGTGCTATTCAATCCCCTTGCATTCCATGAAAGAATAATCATGAGGAAGGTTGAGAGAAGTGGGCATCAATGGTCTTAAATGACCCATATTCCACTATCAAATCCCCCGTAGACTTAATCTTGTCCACATCCTTCTTACGACCAACTTTAGAGGAATTTTCAAAATGACACTTCTTGAGAGGGAATTGCTGCACCCCTAGAGCTGGAGATGACCCCCATCCTTTACCTGAATTCAACACATCCTTAGCTAAATTTTCTAATACAATATCATCCTACAAACTTGCAGAGGCACCAGGAAGCCCAAAATTTCCCTGCTCCAAATCCAAATAATTATCCTTAACAATAATTGCCTGCTCCAGCCCTGTATCAATACTAGTGGCCCCAAAAGAAATCTCAACAAGAATCCCCTCCTCTAAGGCATGATTTTCCAAGACCTCAAAACGGTTGAACCCTTGATCACTCTTCCTATCCTTATAAGCCTGCTTCTGACCCCTCCCTTTAGCCCTTGACTTAACAGGAATAAAGCCATCCTTATCGGGCACACCCTTAGCCATAGGAGCCATGCCTTTATCCCCCTTCTCCATTGAAGGCCTTGATGAAGGATGAGAGGAAACCCCAACCACTTTGGGTGCCCAAGGACATTGGCATTGAAGGTGTCCATACTCATGACAAAAACAACATTGAAAAGGAAGGGACTCATAATCTAATTGTTGAACCCACGAATCTGACACAGGATTATTTAAATCAATTTCAACACAAATACAAGCATAAGAGAATACCTTTTTATCCAAAGTATTCTGAGCAATGGTAGTCGGCTTCCCCAACAAAGCAACAATCTCATGTAGAATATCCTCCCTCTAAAACTCTAGTGGTAGCCATGGTAGACGAACCCAGACAGGAACTCGTGAACGAAGATCCTCTGCCGCATTAAATCCTCCATGCCAGGGTTTCATGAACAAGCCAACATGATTGTAAAAATACAACCCTCCCTCAAAAACTTGATTACAATCCAAAATTCAAGAGAAATCCACCATGAAATAGCCATTCACAACCACCAAAATATCAAAATCACCTTCAACCTGCCAAGACCGATGAATCCAGGACTCTAAAGCCGAGAGAGGGACATGAATACCCAAGAACTTACAAATCAGAACATGTTGGATCCACTAAGAAATGTCCTCTTGTACCAATTTAGGAGAAATAACGAGTAATGGACGATCATGACTCCTCGAAAAATAACCATTTACTTTCTTAAGCTTAGAGCTCTCACCCACAAAAGAGGAATCCGTCGACCGTGCATGCATGTCTACAAAAAAGCCCTGAGATGACTTCACACTAGCAAGCAACAAACTTTGAGAAGCCCTTGCCATTCCACCACACCCAACATCCAACACCCAACACTGTTTTCACCCAACACCAAACCCCACACACTACGCCGGCACCGTTTCCACCCAACGCCAAACTCCTGTTGGCTTTTAGTTGTTTATGATATGTGGTTTGTCCTTGATGACAAAATTGGTTCTTGATGATTTGATGATACAGTTGATGATTTGATGATTGTGCAGATGGTGATACAAGACAAATATATAGGGCAGATACATTTGATAAATGCAATTGATGGTTTGTGCATATGGTATACATTGTACACAAGACACATAAGATTATAAATTTGTGTATTCTTAGATTGACTTGTATACATTGGTGCATTCTCTCATGGGAAGATAGTTCAAGTGATATGTTTGTGCAAGTGTGTTGAAGTCTCTATGCATTATTGGATGGTTCTGCATATTTGGTATATGCTAACATATCTTGTGTTTATATAAAAATGTAGATTACAAGACTTAGGTTTTTCCATTTATATGTATATTCTCTATTGTTTATGGAATAAGGTGATAACTATTGATACGAACTCAGTTAGATGCAAATGAAGACTTGCAACATGAACATTATCTTAGACATAACAGATGTTGGCCTCTCAGTTTGATCATTAAAGTGTTCTTCTCTCCATTTCAGTCCTTGGGTGATTCTAGCATTTTGCTTACACTATCATAAGATCTCGTGCAAACAATGGTTCTATGATATTGGTTATACTTACATTGTGATAAGGTTTCAAGTTAAAAGTTTAAAAGGCCTTGAATGTTTCACCATTTGCATCATATTTGTTTTTAAGGTTTTAAAGCCTTTATTATTAAGGGCCTAAGCATTGACATTAGAAGTATGTTTAATTTACATCACTTGGGGTGTCAGGTACTTAAAGTGTCATAACAGTTTTTGAAAAGCAAAGAAAAATTAAAAGATCCCGAGGTTATTGGGCAAGCTAAATCATGAGCCGCAAAAGTTAACCCGAGGCATACTTAGGGTTATAATCTTGTGTTGAAGCTTGGATTAACATTTTTGTTGTTTCATTTTTATTTCAAAGCCCACATTAGGGCATGAGAGGCAAAGGCTCACATTGAAAATGCTAGGGTTTGCAATGATGTTTGAATCATTTTGAATAATCATGAGGATCTCCTTGATACGACAAAGCTCAACCAATGTGAGCAGTGATAGGAGTGAAAGGAGAACAATTATTTCGGTCGGCCCATCATAGAAATGATGGTGATATGGTCATTATGTTCAGGTGATATCTTTCATTTGTTGTTGTTGTTGTTCCTACTTTTGCATAAATAGTTATACGATGTGAAAGGTCAATGTTTTCATTAAGCAAGAAAATAAAATCTGTTGGGGTTACATGGCACAGGGTTTTACATTTTCAAAACAGTGGAAATGTGGTTATTTTACTTTAACCCGTATGTAGGTATAGTTAAGGAAAATGAATTTTTATTTCAGTGGTTAATGTTGTCTAACATTTCAAAACCCTTGTATGGTTTTTCAGGGCTGTGATTTCCATTCATCATGTGGGTAAAGGTTTTTGTTTTTGACTTTGGGTAAATGGCAATGTTGGTTTTTATAACAGTTTATCATTCTTTTACCTGTCATTGTATACAGGTAGTTTGCAACTGAAAGGAAGTTCAAAAATGATAGAATACAGTGACAAAAGCAGTTATGGGATTCTCAGTTGTTTTGTTGATAGATGGCAGAAGTCAGTATCATTTTTGGATGTTATAAAAATATTGATTTGGCACTATTCTGATTTGATAATTTTATTGTAATATCATATACTATGTAAGAGTTGTCATTTCTGAAAGAAAAATATGAGACTTTAGACTTATCCAAAAGTTGTATTGCATTGAAAATATTTATAACAATGAATCTCAGATTGTTGTATTTAAGGAAGATGTCTTTCTCATACAACATTCTTCAATGTGCTTATTGAAAATTTTTATAGTCTTCTATTGAAATTCTAGGACTACATATTGCACTTCTAGGGTTCTGATAGAATACTGTAATTGTGTTGCATTGTAAAGGAGTTGGTGCTCCTATATCTTATGAAGTTGATGCTTTTGAATTTTGTGGAGTTGGTGCTCTTGTACTTTGTGGAGTTCGTGATCTAAGTGAATAAAGAGAAATATTTTGAGTGGTTTTTATTCTCCAAGAGGGTTTTCCACTTAGGACATATAATGTGTTATGCGATGAGTCTTGGTGTGATTGTTTTTCATGTCTATCTAATTTTCATAAGTTACTAGATGCATTAATGTCTATTATCAGTTCTTGTTTCTGCAATGGTAATGTGATCTACTGTTACAAGTACTTTCATAGTCATATGTTGCAAATTGGTTTAAAAGCTCTGTTTAACCAAACATGTTTTGCATGTTGTGATGAAAAGCATTTAATCTATCACATCACATGTTCTTCCATTGTTCAAGAGTGTTATGTTTCAATTCGTCACTATACACTAAAGTTCTCTATTGTTTCAATGCTTATCATGTGTCATTCAGTTGCACAATTGTTGCAGTGTCTCATAAAGCTGCATTGAAATCAGGTGGTCTTAAAAGTGATTCAACGATGTTGGTCTTGTCATCATGCTCTGATAATTAAACAATGCCAGTCACATCTTTTGCAAAGTGCAAGATATCTCACACAAATTATATTGGCATAAGTCTTCTAAATGAATTGAGTTAATGTTGTCATATCTTTGTTTACCTCTTTTCATGAATGCTTTCAAAGTGATTACTCTGCTCTGTTATCAATAGAAAGGATATCTGAACTAAAAGTCTGTCAAAATTTAAAAACATTTAAATTTTAGGTCTGTCTATCAGACACTGATTCACACTCAGTGTCTGTCCATACTCCAACAACTCCTCCCTGCACACTTCTCCAGCACCTCTACCACCCAATGCCACCCCACATGCTGCAACTAACTCCCACCGAACAGAGAAAAAATAAAAAGATAAAGAGCCCCCTGAACACCACATACACCACCACCACCAAAGAAATCTCAAACGCAGCCAAGCAAGAAAGAAAGAGGGCACATGCAAGAGCATGCATGTAGCCTCACCTGCGCACATAAATGACACCATCCTCCAAGTGTTCTCCTCTCAGGGACCTTTCCAAAAGAGAAATAAATACTTAGAAGTCAAAGACTTGATGATGTAACACATATTTAGATAATACTTACAAGTGAAGGAAATTCTTTTGACATATATGCATCTTTGTGGGGATAGTTTTGAAACATATAACAACTTCTCTTTCACCAATGTGAAATTAACACCAATCATCACGATAATTTATTTTATGTTTAGTATTGAAGGTTTTTAAAGACATTTAATTTGAAATTTTATTTTTTGTGAAATTTAAACTTTATCTATATTAAGTCATTCTATAATGACCTTCATGAATAGTTATTTATATTAGTGATATTATAAGACAAAAGAACCTACTTAATACACATGTACTTATAAACACAAATTAATTTTAAACTCATTTTTAAATTAAACTTAATTATATTAATATTTAATAAAATTAATCTCTATTTGTTTTTGAAACCTTTTAACTTTAACCCTATTTATAATAATATCTTAAACCTAATAAAGATTATAAACACAGGCTTTGCTAGATGCATTTTTATCAAAAAGTTATCTTGCTTCTAAAGTGGAAAATTTAATTGGATATGTTCTTAAGTTTTTCATTTGCTCTCACTAATGGAAGTCGAAGAAGAATAATATAATACAAAATAAATACTCAAATTTGGAATAGATGTAATTGAGGAGATTGAGATATTTTTCCTCAAGTGTTTTTGAAGAGAGAACATTTGTTTGGTTTTGTTAGCATTCCGTTTTCCTTAGCTTTGTCAGAGGAGCCGCAATGACAATGAGATTTTCTATATAAATTTTTAATTTTAATTTTTAAATAGTTTTTTTAATTTATCATATTTTTAGGTATTCATAATTTTATTTATTATTATTTTTAATTGAGATTAATTATAATTTAGACATATCTAATTTTATTTTTTCCTTGAAACAAAAACATCAATACAAAAGTTAATTGCATTTTTTAATGATTTTTTCTATTGTTTTTTAGGTGTGTTGAACATAGGTCTTTATATTTAGTAATTTTTTTATGCTTATTAGAAAATAATTAAATAAAAAATATTAAAACTTATACTTTTTTAAAACTTTTTTTAGGATTACATTCATGTTAATCTTGTGTCATAATGATTTCATTTGATCATGGAAAATATTGCTAAAATCAACAAATTTTATGCAACAAAAGGTGAACATGTGGAATAAAGGGAGATAAAGTACTTCATAGATACCTTCTGATGATGTACCTCCAATTGAATCAAATGAATGTCCTTTATTGTATGGCGACTTTCAATTGAAGGTTATGTGACATCATCATCATATATAGATTGACATTCTTTTAAAAATCAACTTTAATAACACCATCAATTGAATTCTAAAGAAAGACCTTATTCAAAGGTGACCTTTAATTCAAGATTACCTTCTAGTGTAGGAACTTCATTTGAAGTTGTTCTTTAATTGAAGGTCTAATAAGCATGACAACCATGTGACTTTTTCAAGACCTTCATTTGAAGGTCTTTCTATTGAAGAAAAACCTTCAATTGAAGGTTATCCATGATAGAAAAATCATACAGGTTGATCAAGCCATTTCCTACATAACCTCATGAGAGAAAAACATGTATACAAGCTTATAGAATAACCATATGCAAAGATCAAAGATATACCACAAGATAACACAAAATATACCTTAGGAAAACCCTAAAGAGGACAAAACCTAGCGTCCAAAAGCATCAACACTCAATGTATTATTTAGTAATGTAAACATTAAAATACATTTACAGAGTCTTCATGAATACTTCTAAACCATCGAGCTCCTCTAATGCATCCTCCATTTGTCCAAGCATGTATCCACATCCCATGTCATGCTTCACATATGCACTTTTAGAAGAAAGTTCAATACAATGACAACAAAGCCAAACAACCAAATAACCAAACAATTGATCTTAACCACTAAACATGTGTTTGATTTTATCTATAAGCTCACACAAAACAACCAAGTGTTACTGTGAAACCACGTGCCTCAAAACCATGAGTACACAAAACTATTGATCCCACATTTACTTTTTGGTACTAAGTTTCCGAATATTAAATATTTTCCCATGTGCAACCCACAAATAAAATATCTAACCTATGCTACATACAAATTTACAAGTGGATCCAAATAATTTAATGTGGCTAAACACACTTCTTAATGATGCACCACAAATAAATATTTATTTTACATTAATTAAAAAATATTTCTTGTACAAGGTGTACAACACCCTTTTCCTAACAATCCAACTTTTAACACTTGCAAAACTCATTTTTTTCAAAATGGCTCATAAGTGAGATAAGGTTTTATGCTTATAACCTACTACCTTGTAAAGGAAGTTGCTATGTCAATAGGCATATAAAGGGCACCAAAGTATGGATCTTTTAGATTTTTTGTCTATGGTTATTGTTTATTAACATTGGTTACATGTTTCTTATTTTAACTGAGTATGAGTGCCCTACTCATGTTTAATGCTGATTAGTGACATGTAGTGTTAAATTATAAAATTTAGAGGGAATAATATATCTACATAAAATAATCTAGGATAATTAAATAAATTCATTCAATTAGTAAACAATTAATCTAGGTAAAAGAGCTAGAATTAAAAACAATAACTACTAAATTAAATGTGAAAATTGAAATAAATTTAATGTGGTACTTAGCTTAAAATTTGACAATGGATATTTGTTGTAAGATATACCAATAGTTGATTCACTAAGGTATTATAATTTTAGGACTCACTTAGATGAAGATATTGGATTTTGTACTAACTATATTTCAATCGAGTTCACCTATGTGAGCGTGGACCTAAACTTGCACATAGATTTAAGAAAGTCATGGATATAAATTGGAAGACTATTCATTATTCAAACTTGCTTTGTCTCAAATTTTGATGTCTAAATATGCACAAGGACATGTAGTGTTTATGAATACCTTTAGGGAATTTGTTGAATGACGAGGCTCAAGTTCTTCTCAATTAGAACCCTAATAGATTAGATTTACAACTAAGTGAATATCAAATAAAATAAGAAAGTGTGTAATAGAACAAGGGTGATGGACTTTGATAATGCTTTAATGTGTAGAGAGAATTATCTCATAAATTTTCTATCAATAATCCTAGCATGCTCTTAGGTAGTCCTTAAATTATTGATTCAAGTGACATCTTGGGGCATCTAGATAAAAATTACATGGTAAAAAATAGTATTTTTTTTTAGTGTTTTCTATGTTTTCAAAATTTACATGTTTAGAGACTTTTCAAGTGGAATTGTTCCTTGATAGTAAGTTATTCATTTTAGCATTGTAAATATAGAAATTGGCAAAATTTAATGTAATGTAATAGAGTAGAAGGAATGCATCCCTTCCATAGAGTTTACCAAATTTTGATGAGATTTTAATTCCAATAGAACTATTTGATTTAAATTGATTAGTTAACAAGTTATATTATGCATGCTTTTTTAGTTACTGGTCACAATACATTAAGTCCCTCACTAGTGTATTATCCTCCAAATTTCTAGCATAATTTAGACCAGTGGTACCAAATCTAGTTTGTTCATGTATGTCCCATTGCATGTATTTAGGATATAGAAACTTGGACTGAAGACAAGAGATATGTCAAGATATCTTCTTGTAAGGTGCACATAATTATAAATGGCTAAAGAATGGGTTGATCCCTTGTATCATTTCAAGGTGTTGATTGAGGTGACTCTAGAGAGGAGACACATGGACATTATGAACTAGTTCTCTCAACCCATCCAACATAATTGGCATAGCCCATATTCAAATACAAAACAAATGAAGAGGTGTTTTAGTGGTCACACACCTTTCAAGGTTCAAGTAAAATACACCATTCCAAAATATGAAGAAAAATTGATGTCAATGTGATTATTGGATTTATAAATTGGGAAAACCATCTTTCTATAAATTAGTTTTTAGATTATGAGAATAACATTTTCCGTCCTTAAAGATGAATCCCATACTCAACAATTATGAGGTGGCTAAACTATTATTAGGGGAGTATTGTAGAGAGAACTCAAGTGATCAACACTCTGATGCAACAATGAATGAGACACCCACATAGGGAGAAGTCACGAAATATATTGAGGACTATTTCCTTTAAGATACCTATTAAGTGAATATTACACAAAAAAAGTTTTCTTTGATAGAAAAAGGACATGCTAGTTTAGGAATGTAAGCCATAATTTAGAATTCAAAGTAGGAAACAAATACAAAATAAGAGCTTCCTATCCTAAGCTACGACAAACCTCAAATAGAGCATACAAATAAAATTAAAACAAAGAAAATAAAGAAAATAGTATCATAAAACTCCATTGCAAGTGTGATTTGATCTAAGTGATTTATGATGTGGATGCTCATATGCATAAAAGTTACCTATTTTGACAACATATAGTTTTTTTTGCTCGGTAAGTTGCAACCTAGGGGCTGCGCCATATATTATATCAAAAAAAGTTTTACATTTTTGGGTCAAAAAACCCCCATATAGCAAAACTAAGGAATAACACATATTGGAAAGAGAGATCTATACAAAAGCCCTTATGGATAAGTTGCCTTTTCACAAATATTATAGGATGATATACATCCCATATACACCTATACTATAATATAGGGTAATCCCACAATAATGAGTCCCACTTTTTGGCCAAGATGGACATTAATATCAACATTTTTAACTAGATATTCACTTTTTGAGACCTATAGGAGCTAAATCGTTAAAAAATTGAAGATGATACAAACTAGTGATTTGTGGTCATTTGTGTAGATTCTATATATATTGAAATAAATCTTGAATCTTTCTACGTAAATTTTAATAACTATTTTTTATAGTAAAAAACATTTTTAAAAAGTAACGTTTATGTCGTCCAACATAACTTTTTTTTTGTAGAAAGGATAAAATTATAATTTTTAAAATATAGGTTTGTAACATCAATATCTAGTGGTTGTGGTTTGTGGGCCTAAGGTTGCTGAGAACGAGGAGTATTATGTGCGGCAAGCTGTGGTCTGTAGGTTTAATGACTTGTGGCCCTCTCTCCCTAATCTCCATGAATAAGTTTCTGGTTCTTGGAAGCCTATTGTTTCGGGATAGATTGAGTTCCATCCCAGTGCTAGAGGTTTTTTCTCTTTTTCTTTTTCTTCCTCGGAGGATTGTGATAGAGTGTTGGATAAGGTTTGGATGTGGGGTGTTCATTCGTTGTTCATTCAACCTTGGTATCGCTCTTTTAATCCTCTTACAGAGCCTTTGAACATTACACCTGTTTGGGTTCGTCTACCGAATCTCCCCATCTAGTTTTGGAAGGATTCTTGCTTTGAAGCTATTGGCAACACCATTGGTAGCTTTGTGAAGGTGGATAAAATGACTTGAGACCTTGGGCACATTATGGTGGCTCGTATCTTAATCAATTTGGACATCTCCAAACCTCTCCATGGTGATGTGGTTTTGATGGTGGAGGATAGACCTTGGAAGTAGCTTTTGGACTATGAGGGGCTCCCTTTTCGGTATAGGCGTTGTTTCTTTGTTGGTCACCTGGCCTCTGGTTTCCCTCTTGCTTGCTGCAAGGGTGCTGCTACTTGGTGGAAGAATGCTCTCTTAGACCATCTCATAGTTGATCCCTTTGAGGTGGTGACCCTCCCTTGTCTGCCCCCTTGGTGTCACAGCCTATCCAGGCTCCTCTACCAACCAACCCTTCTGTAGAACCTTTTGTTATCGCTATGCCATCGATTCCTGCCCGTCTCTCATCTTTTAACGTTGCTGGTCCTTTGATCACTCCTGTTTCCTCTCCTTCTTTTCTGGCTCCCTCACTCCGTAATGGCTCCTCATCCGCTGTGGTTGTTGTGGATCTGCTCCCCTCCCCTCGCTTGGTGGATTTTGATTCTGAGCCTTCTTGGTCGATTGTGCTATGGAAGAAGGGACTCCCCAAATCTGTTGCCTCTATGTGGCCTCGGGTTCAGGGAGTTAGATTGGTCCCCTCTTTTGGGGTTGTCTAATCTTTTTTTGTTTTGTTCTATAGCTGTCGGTCAACTGTCTCTATTTGTTTTTCCTTTGGCCCTCTGGGCTCTCTATGTAATGGGTACAACACCCTGTAAATGCTGCTTATCTTATCAAAAACATCAATATCTAGTGCATGGATATTTTTTCATAATTTTTTGTTATATATTTTTTAATTAATTTTTAAAGTCAGGGTATATAATTTGGACATAGGTGTATGTTGTCAAGCATAACTTGTTTTGTATATATCAAAATTCATTTTTTTGATGAAATTAGGACATCAATACCTAGTGCACATATATTTTTTGGATTTTTTTAAAATATTTTACTATTTTTCCACTTGTGTAGAATGAAGAACTTGATGTTCGGTGAAAAATCTATGTTCAGTAAAAATTAAAAATTGAATACATAATAAAATGAAAATATATCAAAATTATATTTGTTGGAAATTACCTTCTTTTGAAGGTTTCAACCTTTGAATGAAGGTCCATCTTTGAACAAAGATACTTTTTGACATACCTTCGAATGAAGGTACCTTCGGTCAAACAAAAACCTTCGAACGAAGATAGCTCAATTTTTTTTGTCACTCCCTTTTGAAATTTTCACGTCCCAAGTTTGGGACCCAGTATTGTGGGGATTATCTTATAGCTCTATAACAATTTGATCTGCGCTCCCATAGGAAGATTATGCATCATACTCCCCATCTTGGTATGCGAACTTGTGGAGCCAATTAAGGTCATATATAGGTTCTAGGTTGGAAATTTTCTTTAGAAACTCATAGCCCCATTGTGCCTTGGCTCTATGTTGTATGAGGGTTATGGTTCAAAAGTATTCTAGAAATGGCAACCACTCTACCATAGTTGCCTCTTCCACCACCCACGAGATGTCTCTTGACCTTGGGATGCCTAATCCATAGCGTGCCACATAGACAACCTCATCCAGACCTCCCAAATACTTCTTCTTAAATAATTCCTTCGTTAGCTCCCAACCAATTATTTAATCTCACCTAGGTCTAGAAGGGAAGCCATAAAATGAGACACAATGTTTGTGTTCACCTGATGCCCGTAGTTATCATTTAGAAAGTCTTCACTTAAGATCCACTTAAGAACCCTCAAAATAAGGCCGCTTTTCTCTTTGAGGACCAACTTCAATCGCAAGTTTGTGATGCTACCTAAGAAGACAACTCACTGATGAGGGCTTGTTAGTCTCACATGTGTGTCCATAGATTGTAGAATCAGAGCACACCACTAGTTTTGTTGTATAGCCAATGTGTTCCCCTCGAGAGACATTAAATAGCCAATGTGTACACATGAAATATGGTGGTTTGATTTCATGCAATTTAAAATATATTTTGTGGTGATTTCCTTTGATGAATGCATCAATATGGTGAATGGTTGTATGAAATATTGATCATTACAATATTGTTTTTTGATCTCATCTAACTTTTAGATCTTAGAAGTTGAATGAATTTTATCATTATCTATAAGTTAGTTTAGATTCATTCTCTTAACCTTGAAATATTTTGATCTTTCTTTTACAAATAAGTTACAATAGATCTAGATTTGTGCATCAAATTATTTACCTTTTTAATAGATTTGAGTACTTTGAAGGTTTATCTTCATTTAGACTTGATTTACTAGTAAATTTCCCCTCGCTAACAAATTACATAGGCCACTTAGCTATCTAACATGGTCAAGACCTGACTAGAAAGGAACCTTGGAGTTGATTTTTTTGCTTTGCAAGAGGAGTAGAGTGATCTATCATTTTACTTAGAGTTGGTCATGCTAAAACAACCATCAACATATATGATTCCACAAGAATGTAAGACATATCTAGCAATTGTGGTGCAATCGGTGGTAGATAATCCCATATGTAGATCCTCATAAAGCATGGGCTTCCCTCTCTAATGGACTCTAATGACAAGGTAATTTCCATAAGTGCATTCTAGGAGAAGATTATAAGCAAGTGCCTATATGAATCTAAATTTGATGGGTTTTACCCAACATCAACAATGGAGGAGATGTTGGTTGCAAGAAAGACAACTATTAACTTGGGTACATTGGTATATGTTGCTAGTTCACAACCATAGCAAATTTCATACACATACTAAAGCTAGAATGGATATACAAACTATTGTTGAAGATT